>JARIHP010000162.1:0-59871 GCA_029282125.1 Mycena amicta | reverse complement strand
AGAGCTCCGTTTGCGTGGGTTGTCCAAGAAGTCCCCACTCTCCAAGTCCTTGCTCTCCAACCATCCGAGGTCTCCAACATGCTCTGCCAGTTCTCCGACGATGCAGTTTTTCCCAGCTCCCTGCTGCAGGAAAGCCTTGCTTGAAACAATGTACATTGCTCTCTTGCATCGAGTGAGCATGACATTTGTACGACTGGGGGTAAAGTCAGTGTCAGATTCAACAAGAAAATGTGTGCATACCGCAAGTTTTGGAGGAAGCCAAGTCCTAGAGATCGGACCAGACTGATGATGATGATGTCCTCTTCATTCCCTTGAAATGAATCGACATTGTAAACCTGAAAATAATCAAGAGACGGAATAAATCAAGAAAATAAATAAACCTTCTCCTCCCAACTAAGGCCATCCGTCTCCCGCATCGTGTTCTCAATAAGATTCCGCTGACCGTCATATGGTGTTATGATTTTATATGATTTTTGTCGCTCTTGTAAGAGTGTCGCAAGTTGTATAACAGCTTGCATTTCGTAGCGATTCTAAAGAACAAAATGAACATTAGTGAGAATTTTCAAGGGCAAGGATAAGATACCGTATATGTTGTTTTCTCCAGAAATTCCTTTCCTCCAGTAACATTGACAAAGTAACAAGCAACCTCTCTGTCAGAGACAGGGTGCTGTGGATTTGACTTTAGCTTATTGTCATAGACCTTTTCCGAGATGAAAGCGCCAATTTGAGGAGGCATTCGATCTATCCAACACTTTAGTCCAGTTTCAAAAGATTTCAAATGGCTTACACTGGGTATTGAGAAAGAAAGTCTGTTTTTGCAAATGTTATTTCAAAAACCGATTGAAGGTCTTGAAGATCCTCTTGGCCATATGGGGGTACTAGCACTCTTTCAGAAGCCAGAACATAGTAAGGTAGAACCCACATTGTTTGTCATCTCCGATAAAGCACATTTTACGCAATGTGCCGCCGTGTTTCTTGAAAACTAGAGACAATAAGAATTGGATAGCTTGTGTAAATGAAAAAAAAATACCTTCTAATAGTCAGCCTTCAAGCAGGTTGAGTTTTTCAGGAGAGAGAGACCGAGAAGTTTATGCACACCAATTTCAATTTGACTAGCTTCATCAACGATGATTCGATTCACTGGAACATATCCAGTGATTCTTTTGGAGACCCAATAGTTGGAAAGCTAAGAATTGTTTAGAGAAGAATTGAATGCAATTTGAATCTTACCATGCTGATTGTGCATAGAACCACCTTACAGCCGGACATTCGTTGTGTGGTAAGAGTTCTGAATTCATCAGATCGGATGAAGTTTTGGCGAATACTAGTGTAGAGATGCTCATGCCAGTCTTGATGTGAAAAATCGCTCGATGCCAGTAGCCGCCAGTCGGTAAACCCGACTGCATCCAACTTTTCGGGAAAGGTGAGAAGAAAACAATACATAAACGTGCAAAGCATACCTTCATGGCAATGTTGATTACAGCGACATTGCTTTTTGCAACAAGCCAAATACCTCCAATTAAAGATCAGTCAAAACAGAATATGGATCATCTAAAAAAATGAATACCAAGCTGGTTTTGTTGAATCGCCGTCTTAACATAGGCCGCAATGACCGATGTTTTTCCAGTTCTTTCAGAAATCAGTCACAATTATGAGGACCATCTTTTAGAAACGTACCCCGGAGGACCTAACAAAGCAGTGAGATGATGATTAGAATGTCTGGACATAAACCTACCCTGGATTAGAACAAACCGATTTTCATCTTTCGGATCCAGCATTGCCTCAGCTCCTTGACGTTGGGAAGCATTGAGACGGTCGAGATTGTCCTCCTCCGATTTGGCTGTCGGTGGTGGCGGCGCTTTTGACCATGTTGATGGCCATTGCAGTCCAATATCTTCTTCGGAAGGTGGAAGCCATATGTTCTTGATCCAGATATTGTCAGATAGAAGTGCAATGTTTCCTTGGAGGATCGACAGAACAGTGGCAGCGCGTTGAGCTTCAGCAGTGGTAGGATCGTCGCGGCCGATAGATGTGATCGTAAGGATTGTCTTCGTCGAGTCAAGGGCCCGAGGGAGATTTAGGTTGGTGTGTCGACCGTCCACACCCCCACTCTGGCCGTGGGTTCTGTAGGCCTGGCCGCGAGCATTTTTAACTTGCATTGTGATATTCTTAGGTGTGTTGGAAACATAGATTTCACATGGTGGAAGAACTCACCCGGGCCTCTGAACCATGAAAACGACTCGCAAACGAAGCCGATTTCACGGCCAAGCCGTCGCTTCCCTGCGTCATCGTGAACTCATGCTTCTTCTCAAGCGGCTTCAGGTTGGATAGTCTTAACGAATCGGACGTCATTTTGGCAAGGATGTTGAGCATCTGAGAACACGTCAGCCTCGTCGTGGACAGTGGCAATATAGACTGTACCTGAGGCTGTAGAGTTTTCGTATTGATCACCTTCACCTTTCCAAACGTGCTCTCGCCGTTCCCAATCGTTGCGATGTACTGCGATACCCACGCCCTGCTGGCCAAGTCCGCCTGACAATGCTTGTCGTCATCGAGATAGAACGGGTTCCGAAAGGCGGTTTCGACGTTTTCCTCGAAGACACGAATGGATGAGTCCGAGTCGCCAACCGACGCCTTGATGGAATTAAGCGGCTTTCGGTCGACGGCGCTGAACGCGGACTGGATGTCGATCCCGTTGGCCATTCGCAGACCTTCCCCGTCGAGGCAATAGAGTGACATTGCGAGGGGACCGCAATCGAACGCAAGTAGGATTCCCTCGTTGCGACAGAGTATCACGTCCTGTAGATGTCGCCTCCCAGAGAAGTTGGGTGTTGTTTGAGCTTTCTTCCCGCTATTCCCACGCGCCCCACCACCGCGGCCTCGACCACCAGAGTCGCTTCTGCGGCTGCTGTAGAACCGGACGATAAGGCAGTGAGTGTCGTCTGCAATAGCCAGCGCGACGAGAGAACCGTCCTTCGAGTAGCCGGGAGCAATTCCGAGCGGTTGAGCCTCTTCGTTGAACACTAGCCAACGCTCATCGGACGTATGTCCAGAAACAAACAACCTACCTTCCAGCAATTCGGCCTTGAGCTCCGACTCATGCATGACCATGACTTCGAGCGGTTGTTCAACACCATCGAGAATGTTTTGCGTAAACTGGGGCTGAGGAGAGATAAACCGACGGCAGGTCTATCCCGCAATACTCACCCGGGCCATCGATGTGGTCGAAAGCAGAGTTGCCGCGAGGCGAACACGTGACGGCGAAAGCTTGTTTCAATCTGGCTAATACTGCGTATGCTCTATATGTCTGTAGAATATGTCCTGTTAGTTCACACTAGGCACCAAAATTCCATCCATCACACGCCGCCGCCAGCTCCCCGACCAGTGTATCCCCAGCCTGATTCTCGATGAAGGCCCGATTCGCGCAAACCACCAAACCCCTCTTGCACCGCGAAAGCATCACATTGACCCGCCGGGCGTCGCTCAGGAACCCAATCTTTTCCGTGCGCACGATGCTGATCAGGATGTAGTCGTCTTCGTTGCCTTGGAAGGAGTCCACACAAAACACCTTTGTTATGTTATAAGAAGGCCAATGTCCGAGACCGACGAAGGCAAACCTTATTGTGCCATAGCAGATCGGCCTCTCTCAGTCCTCGTTCAATCAATCCCCGTTGAGCGTCGTAGGGCGTGAGGATGCGGTAAGAGCGTCCACGTTTTTGATACTCTTTGGCTTGCGCCAGGATGGTCTTTGACTCTTCGATGTCTGAAAAAATTCTCGTTAGAAAGCGTCAAACACAACCAAGCAAGTTACTTACAATCCAGCTCCTCCCTTGAGGAACCTCGGTTCCCTCTGTGTTGATGAACTGGCAGCGCGGCATAGTAAGCGGGTGAACGCTCTTCAGTCTGCCGTGATAGACATGCTTTCCGATAAATTTTCCAATCTGCTCCGGCATCCTGAACACGCAGTGAGATTCTATAGCCAAAAAAAATCGACAAAACGAACCGATCTAGGACGAATGTCAGTCAAGTTGCATCGCACCGAAGGTAGGACCTACATTGAGTGTCGAGGAAGATCGCCTTCGCCCGTAAATGATCCAACTCAAACACGCTTTGAAGCCCATCCACTTGATTAGAACCATGGGGCGGCACTAGACAGTCAACATGAGACTCTAACGGCGTTCGGTTTAACTCACATTGTTTATCGTCCCCAATGAACACCATTTTACGAATTGAGTGCGCAAAATGCGTGAAGCAATGGAAGGTATGAACCGATTTCCACTTGGCTCGCTTCATCAACAATAAGCGTTTGGAACGGTATCAGGCGCGTTATCGTTGCTATCGTGGAATGGCAGAGCATGCCCAATGTGCAGAGAACAACGCGCGATCCCAAGAAGCGTTTTTCCAGAGCTACGAAATCGTCGGTAAGCTCATCTGACCGAACCAAGTTGTCGACGATCTTTTCGTAAAGATGTTCGTGCCTACACGGGGATTAATTCAATGGTCAAACGGCCGACAGGATACGCACCAGTCATAATGGAATTCTGCACAACAATTTATAAGGCCGAGATACTCTCGAAAAATCCACAGACCTTTCGAGACCAGTAGCGTGAAATCACAGTCGACTTTTGCAAGCTTCTCTGCAATATTTTTCACCGCAACGTTGCTTTGGGCGACAACCCACGCCGTTCTGTCTTTATCGGGGGAGGAGGAGATGATGCTGACCACGGTTGCGATAACACTTGTCTTTCCAGTGCCTGGCGGGCCCTGGATCACGGTGAGTCTGTGCTCGTCCTTGCCCGACAAGATCGCCTCGACCGCCTGCTTCTGCGAGTCGTTCAAAGGCGTGTGCGGAAAGTAGAGAGGGACTTGATGTTTGCCGCAAGACGGGACGCTTCTCCAAGAAGGCGTCTCGTCGGGGAGCCACATAGACTGAAAGAACGGATGCTCAAAGAGATTCTGCGTTCGCTGTAACAGCTGCAGAACGACCTGCTCACGCTGCTTCTCCAGCTTCGTGGGTTCTTCTCGCCCGATTGTCGTGACGCGGAGGATGTTTCCTTCAAAGTTGCTTGTGAGGGCGATTTGTGCAGCGCGTCCGTCGACATATCTTGTTCTGCCAGTAAATGTGGTGGTCGTACCCAGGACGGTGCCTTGAACTTCAACGCGCTACCAAGTCGGTTATTAGTCTTTGCCACCATGAGAAGAGGACAGCGCGGCACCTGATTGCTAGACTGCATTATACGCGTCTTGAAGCGCGTCGAGGTGACCTGCAACTTATTCCCCTTGCAGGTGAACTCGCCGGTGTCGACTTCATTCTCGACACGCGTTGGCTTGACACGGTTCATTCCTCGCGCTGTACGAACCAATCGCCCAAGAGTCAACAGTCGCTAGAAGAGATTCAGTGTGCCTCGACTCTCTCCAGTAGCAACATACCTCGTTCGAAAAGGCGCGCGTATCAATCCTAGGGACGATATCAAGCTTGGAGGATAGAGTTGCAGCACGCCACAGAGCCCAAGCTTGCAGCGCGAGGTCGGGAAACGGAACCAATGTGCTTGTGTCGTTGCGGAACAAGCTCAGGAGTCGAGGTCTGTTTAAACCCTGCTCGCCAGAGAATACAGACAGCAATGCAGCGACCGAATGTCGGCTCTCGCGCGTCTCTTGCACCACCGACAACATATCGACCGCGTTAGTGATATAAAGCTTGAGGTCTTGGAACAGCGATGTAGCGAGCACGTCCATTCGTAACGCAAACTTGGCGACCGTTGCAGAGCCGAGGATGCGGTCAAAGAGCAGCCGACGCGCACCCGCTTGCGTCTTCCCGTGAGGCTTCTTCAAAGTTTGCTCGTTATATGAGAATTGTACGACGAGGACGCGTTCAGAGGTCGCAAACGCGAGGGCGGCGAGGCGTGAAAAGCGGTCGTAGGAGGGGGCCATGCCGAGATGTCCGTCGATGATGGCGAGAAAGTCGTCGAGGATATCAGGAGAGAGTTTGTTATCCGGGTATTGAGCGACTTGGATGGGTGCGTGGACCTCTTTGAAGACGTTCTGGATGAGAATCGACATGGTGGTTCAGCCAAAGGAGGTGGCTCGATCGCGACGCGGGGTCTGTCAAAGAAACCGTGATCGAGGACTATCACGAAGCCGGAATTCGGGACTCCACCAGCCCGACCACTTACCAGTTCCCTCCATCTACATGGCTAGTTCACTGTCCATAATTCGGGCTGCAGCAATCCGCGCAGCTCAGAAACCGAAGGGGCACCCTATGGATTCCAGCAGAGTGCGAATCACCACGTCCCTCGGTGATCAAGTCGGTTTGAGCAAGACTGGAATCCACAAGTCGACCCTAGAACCGAATATGATGTCGACGGTTCTCCACTTTCATGACGTTGACGATGGTAAGCAGCCGTTGTGCAAGCCTGCCGTGGACCGATCGTTCTGCAGAATGGTTCTTCATCTTGAAAGGAAGCGGGACGCTCCTGGGTGAAGGCGAAGAGAGTGTCGTGAATGAAGGAGACTTTATCGGGTTCCCAGCTGGGAAGGCGACGCCACATGCCTTCAAAGCTGGGCTCGAGGGTATGGAGTACCTCACAGGAGGATCCAGGCAGCCCATCGACATGACCCACTATCCAGAAATCCGCAAAGGACGTTTGGTAAGGATTCTCCCTTGTGCAGACCCCCTCAGTAACTCTGAAAACAGGTGAATCGAGTGCTCGGGACTGAGACGGTGGTCGATGAATGAAAAATGACGGAGTTAGCACGTGTGACAGTAGGGAATCCTCGAATCTTGTTGTACGACCTCTATGAGCGTTTGAACTCGGACCCATCGCCTGCGCTGCCTTGGCCCGCCCACCCAATATTTAACATGGATCAAACGTCGTCACAGCGTCGACCCGCGCTTGCACAGGATTTACCAACCGGCCATAACCGATCCTCTTCCTTCTTCTCCTTCAACCGCAAGACGACCACCAACAACGAGCAGCCCATCGCTCCCCAGCGCAGCCAATCCTTTCTCTCGCGATCCCGCATGGAGCAGCCACCGCAGTCTCCGCCTATCCAACAACGCCAACCACGTTCCTCCCTAGATGGCGCCGCAGAACCCGCTCCACTCCATCCAGAAATCCGTTCCGTCGTCCAACTCACCACCGCCCATGCTCGCAAGGTCTACTTTTCCGGTCCGCTCATTCGGCGCATAGAACGCCAACCAGACGGCCAAAAGCCCGCGAAAGACGAGGGATGGACCGAGGTGTGGGGCCAGCTTAATGGCACAACGCTTAGCGTTTGGGATATGAAGGCGGTTCAAGAGGCAAGCGCGCAGGGTCGGGAAGTGCCCCCGTCGTATCTCAACATCACCGACGCCTTCGTTCACGTTCTGGGAGCCGTCAGTGTACCCGCGACAGATACCACGCCCCAGAAACGATATCCCGATGTCCTCACCGTCAACACCGGCGGATCGAATCTCATCTTGTTTTCATGTCCTTCCACCCAGTCCCTCTTGTCCTGGGCCGCCGCCTTACGTCTGTCCGCATGGGAAAAGTCCCGTCTGGAGGAGATTTATACCGCCCACCTTCTCCGGATTACTCTGACCGGTGCGTGTCGCGCCCATGTATACATTCCAGTCTCTCACGTGCCGCCCAGGACCCGACTATCCTACAACGCTCGTAAATGGTCGCATGGAGGGCTGGATACGCCTCCGCATCGCCGGTCAAACCGACTGGAAAAAAGTCTGGATGTCGGTTTGCGCTGCAGCAGACGCTGTACCTCAACATGATGCGCCTCGAACCAAAAAGCGCATGTCGAATCTATTTTCGTCCAAGGACCACGCCCCGCCAGAGACCCCATTGCCACCCAGACCCATCATCGCCATCTATCCCGGCCCAAAACCCAAGGAACGCAGAAAGCCTCTCCTCACGGTCCACAACATTTCTCAGGTGTTCGCGGTGTATCCCGAACGTCCAGATCTCATCAGCCGGAGCACTCTGATTAAACTTGAGGGCCTAATAGGCGACGAAGATACCGCGGGCGAGATGGCGCGCCGAGAGGGATGGCTCTTGGTCATGCCCGAGCTTGAGAGTGGCCTCGGCCAGGCGGAGGAGATGCTTAAATGGATCGTCGGTGAGTGCTCTTCGCAGATTCTCCACTAGCCCGCCTTTAATATCTCTTAGCACTTCACGACGCCTTCCAGCTATATGGACGTCCGGAAGGATGGAGTTGGGACCCACGAAATCCCCGGTCACTCATGTTCGCTTATCCAGTCGGACCACGCCGAGACGTGCGTATCTTTCATTATCGCATTATGGAACGTTCGTAAAACTCCCGCAGCTTCTGTTTCTCGAGAGAGAGCAAGCAGAAACTCTCGATGTCAGAGATGACCGCACTTCGTCTATCAGAAGTAGGCTCTCGGAGATCCTTGGCAGTCAAGTGCCAGACCGCACTCCAGCGTTGTCGCCGTCCCAGACGCAACTGCAACGTCCTCTTGATGCGCCGCCAACCCTCTCCACTCTCGGTGGTTTTGGCAAGGCGCCTCCGGCGCAGAGCCCGCCTCCAACAGGATCCCCGCTTGGAGCCGGTCCGCAATTGCCTCCCCTCAGTTTTGGTTCAGAGAACCCTCCGCCCCCTCGAGAGCAGAATCACCTGTCGCCCATCTCTGAGCGCAGCAGTGGTCTCACCGCCAGGCAAAACACGTCCTCCATCGATTCAAGCACCGTTCTCAGTCCCCAGCGCCGATCTACACTCTCTAATGGTGGTAATACGGCAGTTTCCGCACCACAGCAGACTCAAGGCCGCGCCATGTCGCCAACGGGACAAACTCTGCCCACAATCCTGGACAACGTTCCGTTTACGCAAAGTCCCACGTCTTCCTTTGAACGGGTGCCTTCTCCGCCTTCCAAGGATATCGTAGGGAGAACGAGCCAGGACTCTACTGCCGCGCCGTCTTTCTCTCGCGTTGGGTCCGGATTCAGTTCGGGTTCTAATGCGGGTAGTAGCATCAGGATGGTCCCGCAACCTGGCTCTTTATCACCCACAACTGACGCTATGCATGCGGCTTCGCCACCGCCGGAGCCTGTAAATCGTGGAATGAACCATTCCCCGACGTCGATTTTAACTTCCCCACACTCGGTCAACGACTTGCCTACAGCTACTCGCTCCATGTCCCGCTCCTCGGTTTTGACATCGCCCTTCTCCAACTCTGGACACGTTTCGCCCACCACAACAAACACGTCGTCGTCTTTTGCTGGGATGCATCAAGCGGTGTCAGAAGACAGCAGCTTCTCCAACGAGGCTGGGGCGCTATACTACATGCAGCAGTTCGACTCTGTTCCCCGACAGAAAGCGCCGCCGCGCCAACAACCGACGACGATCTCCGAGGGTGATGACGAGTCGGAAGAAGAGGATGACAAGCCGGGCAATGTGACATCGGCTACAACGGCGGACTCGTACAGCCATCAGAGCCCAGTCCTCCGACAAGGGACTCCAATGGCGTTCCACCAGCCCATTTCCGATGCTTCCCGAGCCCAAGCCTCCTCGCCTACACAAAGCAGTCTGTCGTCGCATGCGCCGGCGAGTACAGGGAGCAGTCAATACGCCGCTTTGGGACGTAAGCCTTCGGGAGCACGTGCCCCAAATCCCAATCGGGGATACCGTGGCCCTGACCGTGGGCTTTCTTCTGCACTCTCGTCTGCTCCGTCAAAAACTTCAGAGCCACTCACTGAAGAGGATTCCCAAAGCGAACGAAGCATGCATGCCAACGAACCGTCACCACCGCCCCCGGTGCGCTCCAACGAGGACCTTGATGCCCTTGCCGCGCTTTCTTACCTCGACGTGAACGACGAGCAGCAGCAGCCGCGACCGGCCTACGACGCCATGAAATCTGTCGCTCCTTTGAGGGTCGTATCCAGTGGTGCCCCCGCCGATCGATCGGGGACGCCGCCGTCCGAGTTCAAGTCGTCGTTTGCGCCGTCCAAGCAAGCCGCAGAACGCAAAGCCAAAATCGAAGCACAGCAAGCAGCCCATAATGCAGCTGTTCACCGACCTGGGCGGGCGAATGGGAAGCGAAGATCGCGGATTGCAAAGGGTGGTGGTTGGGGCGAGAGCAGCGATGAAGAGGAAGAAGAGGAAGAGGAAGAAGAAGACGACGATGTGGATTCAGATGGTGAGCCTGCCCCAGTGATGCGCAAGCCGACACCTTCGTCATCTGGGCCTACCTCGGTCGACCATTCAACTCGGCCATCCCAAAGCGATGAACCAGCACAGACGTACTCGCATCTACGACCTCCGCGGACTCTGCCGCAACCCCCTCCTAGATCCTTTGGTGCGTGCTTTTAAGTTTTCTGTCAGGTAGAAGTTGACTATTTTCTCGCTACCTATAGCCGAGCCAGACGGCGTGCAGCAACGGCGCATTCCATCCGATCAGTATTCAGAGGCTGGACGACGGACCTACTTGGATGACGGCACCCAGTTGCGTAGTCAAGCAGATATGCCCCAGCCTGGAGCCGCTCGACAGTCTATGTGGAGTCAAGTTCTCGATCCCGGTCGAACGCCAGGCACGCTACCTCCCTCGCAGAACCAAGACACCTTCGTGCAGCTGGATGAAAACAAGCTCACGAAAGCCTTCACGCCACAAGGGTTGCTGTCAGCTGGAATACAGGACAAGGCCGACCGATCAGCGAAGAGGCAGGAGGAGATGGCGCGCGAGAGCGGAGCGTCTCTGATCAATGTTCCGCATAAGCCTCCCCCGCCGCAAACGGGCCTGCTCGGCGCGATTACTGCTCACGAACGAGAACGGAAACGCGAAGGGGGTGTTGGGGCGGCGCTTACTGAACGGGAACGCGAGAAACGTGTCGCGGAGGATCGACAACGGAGATTCGACGAACACCAAAAGCAGCAACTCGACCAAATGCAACAGGGCGGGTCGGTTTATGGCGGCCAGTACCCAATGATGCCGATGAACCCGATGATGACTGGCATGAATATGCCGATGATGACTGGCCAAATGACTGGCCAAATGGGCTATCCTGGAATGTTCAACCCTCAGATGCCTGGTCAAATGGGCTATCCCGGAATGTTCAACCCTCAGATGACTGGGCAAATGGGCTATCCCGGCATGTTCAATCCTCAGATGTTCGCAGCTCAACAAGCCGCTGCTCAAGCCTACCAGCAAGCCATGGTCGCCTTTTCAACCGCGGGCTCCCAAGTCGGTGGCGAAGGCGGTTCGGGCGGTAACATGCCCATGATGTTCGACCCGCGCATGTCGATGATGGCGCCTATGATGAGCCCGCCTATGATGGGCGGAATGGGAATGCAGATGACGGGAATGTCCCAGTTCGATCCACGATTCACGCCTAATAACGCCTCGCCATCCATGGAAGCTCCGCTTGCCCCACCCAGCGGACTTGCTGGTCAATACCCATCCCGAACCAGCTCACCTGCGCGCGGTTCACCTCATCGAGGCTCCCCACTCATTCGTCCTGTCGATCGCAACGACACTGGGGGAACTGGCGGGCGTCCGTCGTCGAGGCCAACAAGTCCGCGCCCGGCTTAACGTGCTATTCTCTTAGACTTTTACGTTTTGGGTCGTTCTTTCTTTTACTCTACGATACCATGCTATCATTCCCTCGATCGAGTTCTAGTTAGTTACATGCTCACAATGGACCAATAATATATACGCAAATTCACTTTCCTTTTACTCCGAGTCGCGGTTGGCGTGGTTCAGCGTATTTTTCTCACATATTAAAACAGCACCGACGATTTTTCATGCCATAGTGGGCCCGCGGAGGAAAGGAGAGCGGAAGAAAATGGAGTGGATTCAGGATCTCTCCGAGCAAGACTTTGCGGATAAGTGAGACCTGTGCTCCTGGTATCTATAAAACTCCGCCCGTCAGCTCCTACAGTCCAAATCGCTTCCTCTTCTTTACCCACTACAAACAACCACACAAACCAACCATGTTCTCCAACCTTTTCCGCTCGCACAAGGACCGCCTCGTTGCGTCCTCCCAGTCCGAGGCAGGCGACACTCGACTCGTTCGCTGTCCCACTCCCGCGACGAACGAGTTCAAGAGCCACAGCCGCCGTCGAGCCTCCTCAGGCTGTCCGACATCGTATCGGATGGTTCGCTGCCCCACTCCCGCACCACCAGAGTTCAAGAGGCGTCGAGCCTCTGTCCCGGTGGTTCGCTGTTCGACCCCCGCTCAGCACCTCCAGCCCAAGGCACTTCCTCGTTGCCCGCCGATGGAGCGTGGAGCGCGGCCACCCAAGAAAGGGTGTCTCAAGAATCGGTGCTAGACGCAGATTGTGGGTTTATTTGCTCTTGCCGTCGCTTCGAAGCTGACTTTGCTTCTGTAGATTTGTGCCCTCGTTTTGACCCGAGGAGCCGCCGCCTGCTGTTAGCGTCCTTATTGCACATGTTCTGCGTTGTACTTGCTCGAATATTTATTGATTTCGCTTCAATTCGTGACTTCGTCATGATCAGTTGCTGTCGGGAAGAAACTCTTTGATTTCGAGGGCGAAAACGACGCGCGAGTTGACGTTTGAAGCACTAGTTGCCCTTGAGGAGTCGACGTCTTCTTCAACTTGCAAACTTGTAAGTTGCTTGAGCCTCAACATCTGGGGCGTTGTCGGGAGACCATTGAAGGTGCAGTCGTGACCACGACGGTCACGTTAGCGCGATGATGACGAGGTTCAAGCGCGCAGGGCCGTTCGGGCCAGTCAACCGACTGCGGGTCGGCGATAGGATCTGCGCAGCGGTACAAAAGGCTCACCCGTCTTCAAATTCCCGCCACCAGCATGAGTGGAGACCCCGAGGGCGAGCTGGCGGCCCTGCTGCCGAGGCTCATTCGCGACTCGCGCATCCATTTCATCGACAACCTCCGCTCCGCTCTCATTGCCCTCGTCATCCTCCACCACACCGCCGTTCCATTTGGGGGGATTGGCTCCTGGCATTACATCTCACCGTACCCGAGCTCAAGAGCATCCAAGGCTCTCTTGAGCTTGTTTGTCGCCCTCAACCAAACCTTCTTCATGGGAACACTTTTCTTCCTAGCCGGTCATTTCTCTTCCATTGCCGTGGAGAGAAAGACATGGCGCGCATTCTGTGCCGATAAATTGAAGCGATTGGGGATCCCTGTGGTGGCATACATGATAGCTATTCACCCGATCGTCCTTGTCCTTGTGCAATTGGCCAGGCGTGGATCCGTTTGGTCGACATTGACCAACTATTATCTGCACTTGCAAGATGGAGTTCGTGGGCCTATCTGGTTAGTTCAACTTGTGCTTTCGTAGCTGTGACTCTGACTGGCTTCAGGTTCATCGCCGTTCTTCTGGTTTTCGATTTGGTTTATGTGACGATAAAGACATGCGTCCCTCCCTTCAAATTTGTCCCCTCGTCTGCGTCTCAGTACAGGGCAGCGGCGTTCCTTGGGATCACAGTGGTCATAATCTCCTCATTCTTCATCCGCATCAGGTACCCTGTCGGGCGCACTCTGTGGCCTCTCTCCCTACAACTGGCCTACACGCCGCAGTACGTCTTCGCGTACCTCTCGGGCACTTGCCTCTCCAAAATTCAACAATACCTCTTGGTGTCGCACCCAGAACGTGCTCTGTTTCTCGCCTATCTCGGCGCGATTGCCTCCGTTTCCTTGGTTGGGGGCATCGGTGCGCTTATTGGCGTTAATGACGGGTACGGGGGAGGCATGAACCTGTTTGCCCTCTTCTACGCAGTGTGGAATGAACTCTGCTTCTACTTCATCGGGACGGCATGGTTCTCTTGGTTTCACGACGGTGATCGCACCATTCGTCGATGGAGTACCACGGCGAGGTACTCGTACGGCGCGTATATCGTTCACGCGGTTGTCGTTGTGAGCCTGCAGATTCTCGTCGATGGCGCGATGGGAGAGCTCGACGGAATTCTCAAGGCGATTATCATTGGGCCGCCCGCAGTTGTTATCTCCTGGGCGGCTTGTTGGGTCCTCGTTAAAATTCCACCTGTAGGGAAGATTATTTGAAGTTTTTGTAAGTCGTGGCCGTCCCGGTTTGTAGAGGGAAAGATATATTAAATAAATATATTTACGCCCCGAAGGGCATCTTTGCGGATATGCGCATGCAGGCAGCAGGCAGCAGGTTGGGTGAAAGCCCGCCGAGCCACTCGACGGACTTTCCGACCCCGTCCTGAACCTCTAGACCTAGAACAAAAACCTGGGGAGAGCTGGGATCCCCAAAATATTAGGAGGATGACGACGCATCCAGCTCTCCAGAGGCGGATTCCCATTCATCTAGGAGGAAGAACACAGCGTTTGAATTGTTTTCCAAGATTGTGCGCTCACCGGTGGACGTATGTGAGCAGTCTGTTCGCGCCCGAAACAAGCAGCGGCGTGCAGCAACAAGCGGCAGTGTGCAGCAACAAGCGGTCCAGCGATCAAGCAGCAGCCACAAGCGGGTATGTACAACAAGCAACAAGCGGGCACGACAAGCGGCGATGTGCGACAAGCAACAAGCGGGCGCGACAAGCGGCGATGCGCAACAAGCAACAAGCGGGCGCGACAAGCGGCGATGCGCAACAAGCAACAAGCGAGCGCGACAAGCGGCGATGCGCAACAAGCAACAAGCGGGCGCGACAAGCGCCCATGCGCAGCAAGCAATAAGCAGGGGGCAACAAGCAGTGTCGGGGCGATGAGCAGCGAGTGCACGATAAGGTTTTGCGTGCGGGCCCAGGCGTGATCAGCAGCGAATGCGTGATGAGTAATCGAATAGAAGCGCGGTACGCGGCGAGTGTGTGGTAGGTTTCCCCAGTGGCAGATTCCGATCCATCTAGAAGGAAGAGGCACAGCACTGAAACATCTTTCTAGGGTTGTATTGCTCACCGGGCAGAAAGCATATGCAGCACTTGAATCAATCATGATAGCGGGCAGCGGTCACGGTAATTGGTAGCGGCAGCTAGCGTGCACTCGGGCATAGCAGTAGCAGGCGGCCATTAGCAGGCAGCAGGGCCGCGCGGCCATTAGCAGCTACTTGGCGGTGCCAGTGCATGATCAGCAAATAGCGCGCTAGAAAGCATTATTAGTAGGACGAGCAGAGCACACATTTGAGCACTGAGGAGAGCTGGGTCCCCCGAACATTAGGAAGATACTGACACATCCAGCTCTCCGGACTTGGCATGGGTTTAGCGGAAGCGGTTTAGCGTTTGGCGTTTAGCGGTAGCGGTAGCGGTTTAGCGTGTAGCGGTTTAGCGCGCAGCAGCAGCAGTTCCACGGCGCGGTTTGGCATTTAGCGTGTAGCGGTCGGCTCGCCGGTAGCGGTTCCGCGGCCGAGCGTATAGCGGTAGCGGTTTAGCGGTTTAGCGGTTTAGCGGGTAGCGGTAGCGGTTTAGCGCGCAGCGGTAGCAGTTCCGCGGCCTTGCATTGCGATGTAGCGGTTGGCAGTTTAGCAGTCGTAGTAGCAGTGCACGTTCGAGTGCGTGAGATGTGAGAAGCGGCGGCGGGCACGTTCGAGTGTGTAGCGGCTGGGAACTGCGGGAAGATTGGCTGAAAAGTATGAGTACAGTTGAGTGCATGAGGAGCATCCGTGAGTGGAATGAATAGTCAGGTCCCGCACAGAGGGAGATGCCAAGCGGCCCATGGAACCAACCCATCTCCACTGGTATCCGGTGGCCAGCGCATCCGTCCCGCGGATGTATGAACGTCGACGCGTCATGCGATACCGGAGTCCCGACAAGTGACGCTGCTCTGAGCATGCAGACAGGAGTACCTAGAACTTCAATGGAGAACACCGCCCCATAGAACGGGGACCGCGAGTTGAGACCCATGAAAACGTAGGAGACTCGCGACACATCTGACTCGCGGTCCCATTCCGGTAATGTTGCTGAAGTATCCGAAGGGTACACTGGACGGTGCCCACAGAAAAGACAAAAGAAAAAGGCCAACGACTCAGCGGCCGAAGAGAATTTTGAGGAGGGCCGGCGGTGATGAGCGCGGGACGAAAGCGGAAAGCATCCCGTCACTCTCACTCGAACAAAAACATAGCTCTATCACTACCCTCGTGCCTCATTACACTATCGGTAGTGGCGGCAAGCGCCTGTCCCCGACTCTCAAAATGCTACCAGGATGATCACTGCAGTACAGGTACAAGTTGAAAGATAATTAACTTGAGTATTGCTCGGCAGCTTCTCGGCAGCGGACAGACTGAGACACAAGTCGACAGCGTTAGATACACACCAAGACAAACAAATAGACCATGAGACCAGCCATCTGACTGGTTTCGCGCGATATGATTCAGTTAGCAAGTCTTGGTGACAGTGCTCCATGGAGCGACTCCATGGACTCCATGGAGCCCAGCTGCTTTGCCAAACCAGCTCTAGCCACGTCCTGTACGCATCTGTAGATGCTTTTTGAACGCCGCTGTAGTCAAGCCTGGAGCCAACCGCAGCTGTTTCCGCGAAAGCAGCCCCAGATCTATCTGTGAATGTCTCTATGGATGCCTCTACAAAACAGCTATAGCTGCTAAACAAAGACGTCGGCAGCTGTTTCCGCGAAAGCAGCCCCAGATCTATCTGGCAATGTCTCTATGGATGCCTCTACAAAACAGCTATAGCTGCTGAACAAAGACATCGGCAGCTGCTTTCTTAACCCGTCTCCGGCCATCTCAGCCAAAGCACCTACAGCCAGCTTCCTAACACATCTGGGGGATGACTTGAAAACACCACAGGCTTACAGGTTACAAAGTGTTGAATATGAATTGTTCAAGAAAAAAAAATAGCTGAGAAGGCAAATTTGAATTTGAACTCTAGGGCGAAGACTCCCGAATCGCATATTCAGCACGAAGACAGGAAAAAGTTGAAAAAAAGACCTAGATGCGACTCGAACCGACGGTCTATAGGAAAAGAAGACCAAGGAGAAGACATTACCACTACACTACAGAGATATTGAAAGGACTGACAGGCAAGAAGGTAACCGAGAACTGTTCTCGCCGCAGGCCCGCTGCCACCACCTATGCGGCTGAGATACACGAAGAAAAATGGTTGGAATTTATTTCAGCAAATTGGTAGTCGTTTTGAGATTGGCTGGCAGGGAATCCGGCTGCAACCAGCACTTGACCTTAAATAAAGCAGGCGACGATGAGGGTCGAACGTAGCTCTGCAAAGCAGCTGTCGCTGGTTATCGAATCCAGCCGCAGACGACTCTGGGAAGCCAGCTGGGGTCAGGTTGAGAATATATCCGGAGCTGTGTTGAGAATATGTCTGCGGCTGGGTTGGAAGAGCAGCTGTGGATGGGTTGGAAAACATCTGCAGCTGGTTTCGGCAAGCATCTCCAGATGCGTTGAGAAAGCAGCTGCAGATAGTGTTGCCGCGAGTCCGAGTCAACTCGACAGCGAGTCGAGTTAAACTCGACTCGTTCCAAATCGGGAGTGTTTCAGCTCGCGAGTCCATCAAACCGTCCAATCGGGATTTTAGCGTCTGTAGCCTAATGCACGCAAGTTTGAGGATTAATTCTTCGGCCATATTTCGTGATAAGGTCACCACTTCTGAGCTTCATTTTTTCCATGACGCTCAAGCTGGAATTGCCACGAATTGGAAAATATCTACTGCTGGTGACCTGTCGTCACGAGCGACCGAATATGGAATCCATCAACGAGTTGGTGACGAGTCGTCCTAATCCGGCAGCTCGAGCTCAACTCGGACTCGACTCGCGGCAACACTAGCTGCAGACGACTCCATTAGGCAGCTGGGCTCCATGGAGTCCATGGAGGACTGTCAGTAACGCTCGTGCTCTCATATGATTGGCGACCTGGTACTCGCGGGAGTCGCATCCGATCACTCGACAAAACCCTCCTCTGTAGAGTCGGGGATAGACCTGCAACTTTTGTATTTTGAACGTCTTGGACAATCATCTGTCCGCTTGTCGCTGCTGCCATGGGAATGTCGCTCCGTTGACGTAGGAAGATCTTGCGCCCACCTAGAGCTAGAGCCCCGACAAAATTTCTTGCGCACTAAACAAGTCGCAGCACTCAACAAATAGCAGAGTGTAACGGTGCTCATCCGGTGGCGATTGCGTTAGTTCAGACTATCAGTGAGCAACGATAAGAGCGAGCTCGATTATTGGGCGTCAACATCTATGCATATTCTCTCTACGCTTGACAAGATTGTACGCGACGGATAGACGGGGCTGGGACCTGGTGTAATTGATTTTTCAAAAAACGCGCCGCAAGGCACCTAGGGAGACCAGCACTTAGTAGAGGTCACCATGGGGAAGAGGAGGACGTACGTCGGCATGCCGGTCATCTGGCGCTGTTAGAACAGGCCTCTTGACGTTTGCATGCGGCTTGGCACGAGGAAGTTATACTAGACGCTGCACTGAAGAGCTCGAATGAGCGAGAGGAAGAAGAGGAAGAAAAGAACAAGACGGACCCGATTCGCTCCGAGACCTCCGGAGAATCCCACTTCATAGCGCAAAGCGCAGGAGGTCGGATGTCGAGCTGGTTGGACGAGTCAGGATAAGTAATGGGCGAGGACGAGGAGAAGGGCGTACAGACTCAGCCGAGTGAACGGACTGCTGCGTGAAATAAGATCCAGTTGGCCACAGCGTCACCCAGACTACCACAGAAAAGTGGCCTTGTGAGGGGAAGAAGCAAAGCTCTCAAGGGAACCGTCACGCAAGACTGCACTTTATATACCGTCGCGGCGTCACGCTCAATGATTACCTCGCGGTTTCTTTCGCTGCGGTTTTTGATAATCTACAGGTGTTACATCCTCGTCTTCAGAGTATGAGGTTCTACGGTATATGAGTCCCACGGGCTGCAGTGGCTCTGCACAACGAAAGGCGGTGAGGAGACAATGTTCAAAGGATCGCCGCCCGCAGCAGCTTGGCAGAGTTTTGAGTACGAGTGTCGGTTCAGCTGGACCAGTGACGTGTCGGTACGACCCGATGGAATGATCTCTGAGCCTCCCTAGCTCACTGGAATATCCGGTCCCATTGATGCTGACACGAGTATGGACCGTAATCTACACATCTTCAGTCAAGGAAACGCGACCAGACAGCAAAACGCACCGTGGGTTCTCCCTTGGTCGCACCCACACATACCCTTGCGCCAAATCTCGTCGTCCTTCGGGCAATGTTGATTCGGCGGATGCTCGTACCCGATCTCGTTGAAGAAATGGATTTTGTCTTTGGGCAGGAAAAGGGCTGCGGCGATTGAATGCACCGGTGCGTCACCCCAACGCTCATAGTAGAAGCCGCCGGTCTTATCGAGGTACTCAAAAAAGTCTTGGTAGGTCTTGCCTGTGAGTAGAAGCGACTTTTAGACGCGAAAGTTCTTTGAAATTGACACGTACTGCGCCAGAAATCTAAATCGGCCACTTCAAAATTGCTCCAAACTAATGGGGGGTGAGCGAAGGAACGGAGAGTCCGAGAGGACGCACAGTGACACATGTTAAAGTCCTGGCCGTTGTTCTCGCTGAGGAAGCCCATGGCGTTGTCGGAGGCGACGTACTGGGGGTACTCCTTTATGAAGTCTAGCGGCGTCAGCCAGAGCTTAGATATGCACGGATGGAAAACACACTCTTGACAGTATCCCAAAGTGTGGGGATGGTCGCACTCCACTCGTACAGCGCAATGGTAAACGCGTAAACCTTCTTCTGCTCCTCCATGTAGACGAAGGGGTCGAAGTTGAGCGTGCAGTGGAACATGACATCCGGTCTGGATATTTCAGATTGAACAAGAAGAGGAAAGGAAAGAACGCACTCGACACGCCAGTACCACCTGTATTTCAGGAGCAGCTCATGCTTGAAGAAGAAGCCCGAGTTGAAGCGGCACATATTGCGGTAGGAGACACTGCCCGCATAAATGATGCCCTGTTCCTCCATCTTCTTGCGCCCCGCAGTAGCCCGCTCTTCGTCGATCCAGTCCGGCTATACGCACTATGAGCGACAAGTACTAAACACGACATGTCCACGGACCTGGAACCACCAGTCGTGCGGGATAACACCAAACTCGATGGGAGCGCGGGTCAGGGCAGATATCCGTCTGAGGGCATATGAGAGTAGAGCTTGAACAGGAAACAAGAAACGGACTTTTTAAACTCATCCGTCCAGGGCTCCTCGTTGAGGAAGACATACGGGTAGCCATAGTCACGGTTAAATCGGTCCTCGATGCTACGTATGCTTTGCACAGCGCCATTTACGTCGGTATTTCGGGCGAGCATCACAAAGGTCGCGTTGGCCCGGGTGACATTTCCACTACTCCATTTCGGCAACGGCTGGATGTCGGGGTGTGCAGGCACCGCAGTGTCGGTGTATTTGCTCTTCTCCTTGTTCCAGACGGCGCTCAGCGAGGACAGCGATGTTGCCTTGTTGTATGGCTCGTGGGTAGCGGAGAGCAGGAAGTGGAGAGAGATAATAATGCCCAGTGCTATCAGGAGGAACCGCGTGGGTTTATTGAGGGCCATGAAGGCGGTGGGTGAGCGGAGGAGGAATGGTTACCAGTGGAGTGTACGGAGGCTAGATGCCGCTTGTCACACTTCGCTTTTGACCATCATAGCCGACCACTCTAAAACCTGAATGCCACACCGCGCGCATGTGAAGCCAGCTTAACGTTCACAACGGCGAATCAATAGACGGTCATGGGCGTCAAGAGCCTTTGGAAACTGGTGGGCCCTGTAGGCCGTCCGGTAATGTCCGTCTGGCCTTATTCTGTTATTCATTCGGCGACTGAGAATCCAACAGGCTTGAGACCCTCGAGGGTCAAATCCTTGCAATTGACTCGAGCATATGGATCTACCAATTTCAGGCGACCATGCGCGACAAGGACGGCCGTGCCCTCTCAAATGCTCATGTTCTCGGCTTTCTGCGTCGTATCGCAAAGCTCTTGTTCTACGGAATTAAGCCGGTCTTTGTATTCGACGGAGGAGCACCTGCGTTGAAGAGAAATACCCTGGTATGTTAGCCCCTTGGATAGAGAAGCTTAAAGCATGGTGAGTAGAACGATCGAAGGCAAAAGAAGAGTGGCGCAGCGACTAGCCATGCCAAGCTCGCTGAGAAGCTCCTTGCCGCTCAGATGAGACGCGAAGCGGTGAACCAGGTGCAGGGGAAACAGTATGCATGCTTTATTCGTTGTTACCTGTGCTGATTTTTCGCAGGAAACAAGGCAAAGGGAACAGCAAAGTTCCTTCTGGTCCGGTTGTACTCGATGAAAATACCGTTTACCTCGAGGACATCGATGGCTCTGCTCCCAAGACGCCTGCAAAGAACTCTTCACCCGCCAAACCCTCTCCCACCAAGCCCAGGTTTCACGACCACGACCCATACCACCTCCCAGACGTCGATTTTGAAGCAAACATTGCAAACGCGACTCGCGCTACCGTCCCTGATCCACGACTAGCCACGGAAGACGAGCTGCGGGCGTTTATCGAAGATATGCGTCCCGAGGATTTCGACGTCACATCTCCCGCATTTCGAGAGCTACCCACCGAAGTACAGTACGAAATCGTCGGCGACCTCCGTCTCAAGTCACGGCAAACGTCTTTTGCGCGGCTGCAGAACATGTTGCAAAAATCTCAGACTCCGCTAGACTTTTCCAAACAGCAGATTCTCAACCTGCGCCAACGTAATACGTTGACACAGCAACTCCTTACCACCACGGACAGTATCGGTAAAGCCCACTTAACGATCCCTGTGCGCGGTTGCTAGCGAGCGCAACAGGGAGTACCTTCTCATCAAGAACGAGGGGAAGGACGGTGGTTGGATTTTGGGTATTCGGGACGACGGGACGAAGGAGAAGCCAATCGAGATTGACCAGGACAGCGAGAAAGCGGTTTCCGATGTCGATAGCGATGAGGATATGGAGGAAGTTCCAATGTCAGCGTCTCCTCGAAACATTAGATGCGATGCTAACTTGTGTTGTTTAGTCCTTCATCGGGCGTCCCAGACGCGGATTTGCAGGAATATCAGCGTTCCATGGCACTTGAGGCCATCGCCAATAGACGGTCTTCAATGAAGAAGTCGCAGTCAAAACCATCCAAACTTCCACTGTTTGACATGGAGGAGACAACTTTCGATCCGACTCCGATATTGGACGACGACGAAGATGATGAACAACTGGCATTCGCCATTCAAGAGTCTCTCGACCATGGCAAAGTCGTTCCGCAATCAGGTCGGCTTGTCTTGGAAGACGACGAGCAACTTGCATTTGCCATTCAACAGTCTCTCGATCAAGCTGTCCGGCCAGTCGCTCCCCAACCGCGTCGGCCCAGCCTTGGTAAACGCCGTTGCCTCGTCGTCGAAATCCACACTGGACCACAACACCGCTACTCCTCGCCGCTCCTCTGATTCGTCTAATAATGTACGGCTCTCGATAGACGAGGAATACGTCCACGGTAACCGCCTAGCAACCGCATTGTCTATCGCGAATGCGGGACTGATCAGGACGCCTGTTAAAGCTGCGAAGAGCTCGACCGATCGAAAATGCCTTCGTCGACGACCCCGCCTGGCCCTTCCCGCGTTTCTGTCGACTCCGCCAGAGATTCAGAATTGATGTTTGGCGAACCGATCCTGCTCCCATCAAACACAACGGCCACGCTGCCTACACATTCGAAGAGGACCTCGGATTCCTTATTCGGCAAACCCATTCTGTTACCACCGCACGCACCTGTTGTCCAAGAGGCAAACGTATCATCAGAACCGGCACCAGTTGCAACACCACCGACATCCAGCAACCAGTCTGTTGACACCAACTCAGTCGACAATCCATTCACCTGCTGTTTTACCTTCATATCCTCCGCGTCCGCCGCCCGTAGAGATGAACGATTCGGACGAAGAAATGGAGGAAGTTTCTCCGCTTTATTCGCAACCCGTGCCTTCTTCGCCTCCTGCTCCATCTGCGCATGTAGAGGAAGAAATCCAGCCAGAGGAACCCCAGGTCTCCGAACTGCGACCTGAACCTCCTACATCACCTACGCGAGATTCAACGCCTCTTCCAGTTTCTCCATTCACATCACAAAACGACTTGGCGGACGCCAACGAACTAATAAGCGATTGGTCCCGCTCTCCGTCCCCCGTCGTCGGACTAGAGCAACCTGCTCCCCGTTCATCGTCGCCGGCACACGAAAACTGGGATGCTGCGCAAGAAATGGACCCGGTCGCAGAGGAGAGTGAATTCGTGCAGTTCATGTCGCAAGTCAAGGGCAAGAATCTCGATGAGGTGCAAAGGGAAATAGACGACGAGATCCAGGTCTTGAATGCGCAAAAACGAGCCGCTTTGCGCGATTCAGAGGATATCAACCAGCAGATGGTGTCCCAGATTATGGTTCGCTCTGTCCGTCGGCCATCTATGTCTGCTCAATGATGTTTTACGCAGACGTTGCTCAATTTATTCGGTATTCCGTATATTACCGCCCCAATGGAAGCGGAAGCACAATGCGCCGAACTACTCCAGCTGGGTCTCGTCAACGGCGTCATCACAGACGATTCGGATGTCTTCCTTTTCGGCGGGTTGCGTGTTTACAAGAACATGTTCAACCAATCCAAGACGGTCGAGTGTTTCTTGATGTCGGATTTGAGCCGCGAAATGGGATTGGAGCGCGATGCATTGATTCGGCTCGCGTATTTGCTTGGAAGCGATTATGTCGAGGGCCTTCAGGGTGTCGGGCCAGTCGTGGCGATGGAACTTCTTGCAGAGTTTCCGGGTGATGATGGGCTGCACAAGTTCAAGGATTGGTGGACCAGGGTGCAATCCGGGAAGGATTCGGCGCAGGACAGCAGCTCCAAGTTTAGGAAACGATTCGTGAGGAGTTTTGCTGATGATTTGTGAATACAAGCTTACTGTTTGCAGAAAAAGAACTTCAAGAGCTTGTATTTACCGACCGACTGGCCTAATCCTTTGGTCGTGCGTTGTGTCTTTCTTCAGCCATAGACATCATTGACGTTTCGCAGAGGGATGCTTATTATCACCCAACCGTCGACGAATCAGAAGAGCCGTTTAAATGGGGACTACCCGACCTCGATGCCCTCAGAGAGTACCTGCTCCTCTTCTTGATCTATTTGATACTTAAGGCGGCTTCTAGATTTTTATACTCGGAGCTGAGCTGGGGACCGGCCAAAGTGGACGAGCTTCTCCTGCCCGTTATTCAGAAAATCCGCAAACGATCTCAGAACGGCGCATTGAACAAGCAAGGGAACCTCAATGGATACTTTGATGTATCTGGAAGCGGGACCGTCGCACCGCGGAAACGTCAAGCATACGCTAGTAAACGCCTGCAGCAAGTCGTTTCGGACTTCCGGAAGAAGCGGAAACGGGGGTCTCAATCTCCAGCGGTAGACGGAGACCAAGACGAAGAGGACAATGCGGGCTTGGAATCGGGAGGGGAGAGCGACGATGCGCCTGCAAAGAAGCCTGCTACTAAGCGAGCCAAGGGAAAAGCCGCCGCCAAGGCTAAAACCGACTCGTCAGCATCAACGCGAGGACGCGGAGTTAAGAAAGCTCCAGCGGCTAGATTGAGAGCAAAGAAGAGGAAGAAGGGTGATGAAGATGAGGATGACGATGGGTCGGACTTCGAAGGGGCCGTTGACGACGCGCCAACCGTTAGGCCACCCCAGTTGCGACCGCGTCCCAAGCCGAAGCCTAGGTTTAAGCCGGCGGTTGCACCTGATTGAAGCTGTTTTTGTGTACTACTTAGTCTTTCTTGTCGAATTGAAAGCCCAGTCACGTAGCTGACGAAGAAGCGCGTCCTGTAGGCTAAGACTGAATGGATCAGACAGCAGCATGGCGCAGATGGAAGCGCGCGGGGCCCATAACCCCGAGGTCACTCGATCGAAACGAGTTGCTGCTACTCTATTTTTGCGGTTTTTGTGAGGGGGCGGGCATAGGGTCGAGACTTTCAGGCTCAATGAACACCAAATATACATCTTGCGCACTATGACATGTAATGGGTGGTACGCGCAATGTTGAGAAATACATGCGACCGAAAAAGTCAAATCCCACTACCAGTCCGTTTCCGATTCAAAAATCCGCCACACAGGCTCAATCAGAACCAAGTTGACGTCGATATCCCCCTCCTTCGCGCCGCGTTCCGGGGGCAAAGAGTACGCCAATCCATCCACAGTCGAGCTAGCCGTGAACGGAGGACAGGCGAGCACCGGCGGGACTCCTTCGTCAAACTCCAAATTCATATAATCAAACTTGCTCCAGGCCGAGAACATGAAGCTTCCAGTCCCATACCGGAACCCGCTTTGGATCTTTTTCATATCAGGCTGACGTGCTATCCAGCGGAGGGTGTTGGTTATTTCGGAGGTGTCGGTGAGCGCAGAGGAGCGTGTGAGGTCGTGGATAGCTTTTGCTGTTTTCCAGAGGGGACCGTCCGTAAGTCCGAGACGCTCCAGTTCCGGTGGGTCAACATTGATAAAAGAGGTGAAAAGCGCATTAGGGAAGTAGTTTTCGGGATGGGAGATGCCCAGACGAGGGCGTGTGTTGACAGGCGTGAGGAAGTCAGGTGCAGAGAGGGTACCGAGGGTTGGGTCTTGTGCGAACAGTTTGAGCCGAGCGCGGTAGACGCGTCGATAGAGATGTGCGGCAAGGGCCTCGAAGGTGCTGACCCAACTGCCACCTCCGGGTTCTGTTGCACGCGCTTTGAGATCGGAGAGCTGCTCGCGCGTGAAGCGCAAGAAGCGACCAACGGGAGTCTGTGGCAGAACAAAGGGAGGATTCGAATGCGGTTTTGTGCCGAGCACAGTAGGTTCGTAGACGGAATCTTCCTGTGCTGAGGTCGCAGCACCGATAAGCTCAACCAGGTGCGGCTCAAATCGAGGAGGATGGGAGAGAATGGGAGAGTCTGAGGACGAGAGGCCACGATAGAGCCGCGCAAGATTACGGACGAGTTGGAAGTATCCGTCGCCGTCGCAGATGGTATGGGCCATCCGTATTCCCAATGAAACTGAACCGCAAACGAAACGGGTGTGTTGAACGGCCAGGATGGGCTGGCTGGCAGATTTGGCGGGGTTTGGATCAAAGGGTGCGAGGAGGGCATTGCCAGCTCCAGGTAGCGCCATTATACGGCCAGGCGATGGGGCATCGAACGCGTCGAGACGTTCGCTGCACGTTGCGAGAAGTAGCTCTGCACCAGCAGCAGAGTCGGTTATTTGGCGAATTCCACTCTCGGGATCGACGTGAATTCGCCCGGTGAGATGGGGGTAGTAGGAGAGCAACAGTTCCAAGGCGCGTTGGAGGCGCGGGGTGGGGACGATTTCGCGATCCGAGTGTGCTTCGTAGAGCCAAAGGACTTGTATGGGTACGAAACCCGCTATCTGGTCGAATGGACCGAGTATGAAGGACGAGGAGAGCGTCGTCTTTTCAGCATAAAGCGGCACGCGTTCAACGACGGTGACAGAACTCGGCATGGTGGCACGGGAATAAGGTCTTCATCCTTTCATTATAAACACTGAGTCCTAGTCAAAACGTCGTTCGAAGCGGCTCCGTCGTTGTACAGTGCGAAAGAAAGAAGGTTCTTCATGTGATTGTGACCCGGCCCCGGCAAGCGCACAGACCAGCCTGTTTCCGCTTTACCTCCGACCACTATCATGGGCCGCCCGAAGGACGCTGCTACGCTCGGCGCCAGCACCCTCTCTGTCCACGACAATCGCACGGGGAAGACCTACAGCATCCCGTTCGTCTCAGGCCACTGTCCAGGGAAATTGTCTGAAATTCGCGTAAAAAAGCATCGTCGACAATAGTATTAGCGCGGTTGATTTCAAGCAAATCAAGGCCCCAAAGGTACCAGGAGAGCGCGAAGAGAATGAAACCGAGAAAGGCCTCCGCGTATCCGACAAGGGTTTCCTCAACACTGCTGTTCTGCGGAGGTGAGAAATAGTACGTGTCCCGAAGAAGCTTCCTCATTTTTTTTTCCACAGTCAGATTACCTACATTGACGGAGACGCTGGAGTGCTGCGCTACAGGTCAGTCGCTTGATTTTTAATTGTCTCCAAGACCCATCCTGTGTTTCGTAGAGGATATCCCATCGAACAACTCGCGCTTCATTCGTCTCATCTCGAATCCGGTCGGTGGTATCGTTGGGGATGTGGTTTGAATCTAACACGGTTACAGCATACCTCCTCATCTACGGCTCGCTCCCCACGAAATCACAATTTGAGATGTTTAGCAACGAAATAATGCAGCACGCGGTTGTACACGCAGAGGCTGAGCAATTCTTCAGAAGTTTCCGGTACATCCGTTCCGACGGCGAAACTCTATCTGACTTCAGCCCAGTTATGACGCGCACCCAATGGCTATCCTTACAAGCGCATTCGCATACTTGGGCTCGTACTACCAGGAGGCAAATCCTTCCTTGCAAGGTAAGGTTTGCTACTGAACCAGGAGATTTCATCTGACCGTGGATTTATGATCAGGACAAACGCTGTATACCAAAGGCGACAATAAATCTCTGGCCATTCTCGACAAGCAGATTTATCGACTCATTGGCAAAGCGACTACCCTGGCAGCGTTGGTATTCCCATTTCGTTTGTTTCATTGCTGAATCGGTCGCTAGGATGGCGTACCGTGTCCGGCAAGGACGAGAATTCGTCACTCCCCCGACAGGTCTCAGTTACACCGGCTCGTAGGTCGTACTTTTGCCGAGGTCACCCATTGGTAAAGTTGCCCAGGTTCTTATACCAGATGGACTATCTCGGGCAAGAGAACTACGTGCCCAACCCGGTGCTTGAGAAGGCGCTTGATGTGCTGTTCTTACTGCATGCCGACCATGAGATGAATGCAAGCGCGGCATCGGTCTTGCAAGTCGGGAGTTCGCTCGTCGATCCTTTCTCTGCGGTTGCGTAGGTCCACTTTCTTTTTGCGGTCGTCCTTTGCTGATTTGGGGGATAGGGCGGGTTGCGCGTCGTTATAGTGAGTGGTTCTTCGCCAGCTCTGGAAATACCTAACATTGTATCTCCCAGTGGACCTTTGCATGGTAACTTCTCCGTTCCTTGTGCCAAGCTTCTGCTAAACAGCTCCGAGGCGGCGCGAACGAAGCTGTGATTCGCATGCTCATCTCCATCGGCAAGTGAGTTGGTCATTTGTGTATTTGAAGTGTATTTTATTTGATCCTCAAGGCCCGAAAATGTCCCGGCATTCATCGAGGCGGTCAAGAAGCGGGAAAAAGTCTTGTCTGGATTCGGTCATCGGTAGGTTCCCGTTGCAAACAGCAGACAGCTCTTGCTTATGGGTTGCAGTGTTTACAAGACGGTTGGTTCTTGCGTGTCCGATAATTACGTTGATGCAAGCGGAAACAGTCCGACCCACGCTCGTTCCTTGTGCGCAAGACGGCGGATGAGGTGTTCAAGATGTAGGCGGCCCTGCATGTCTTGACGGTTGTGGCCTCATTGCACCATAGCACGGGGAAAGACGAGCTGCTGGAGACCGCCATGGCTCTACACGATGCAGCCATGAAGGACGATTACTGTTCAGTCTTCATTTTTCTGCGTAATATGGGGTCTCCTGACATGCAGACGCAGTCGTGTCGAGGAAATTAGCGCCGAATGTCGATTTTTGGTATGTTGTTCAGTGTGTTTGCGGCCCACTAACCTCATGTTTTGCAGGAGGTACAATTTCCGTCTACCACTTTAGCATTCTCGGTGCTGAATACGCGTTTTTAGCGGGCTAATTTACCGCGCGATGGGTGCGTGTATCTGATTTGAGTGAACGCGTTCCGAACGGCATCTTAGGATTTCCGAACGATTACTTCCCCGTGCTGTTTGTTGTACCGCGGGTTGTTGGCTGGCTTGCACACTGGCGACAGGTATGTAGACCGTATGTTCAGTGGCAGTTGATCACATATGCCATGCAGATGATGCTGCAGTCGGGAGGTGTCAAGATTTGGCGGCCGCGACAGATTTATGTTGGGGCGGCGAGGCGCGAATACGTTCCAATCGACCAGCGGGAGGCGGTTGAAGGCCCTCGAAAGACGCCATCGGCGGTTGAGCACTCTGGGTACGTTCGGCATTGTCCGCATCAGAGTATTATTCCGAGTCGTTGATATGCCAACCAAGGATTTCGAAGCGGACACGCCTTGCACTGTACAAAGGCAAGCTGTAGGATAAATAGCCAGCATTTTCTGTGTGTGCAGACTGCCAGTGTTTTGAAGTGTTTCAAACGTGTGCCAAGTATAGAGTGTTTGGAGTGACACTGTCACAGCTCATCAGCATCCCTTCCCTCTTCCCTCTCTACGACCCCTCCCGTCCTCCGACTTGCCACTGCGATAACATGTTCGCCACATTCCTTACTCTCGCACTCGTTGCCGTCCCCGCCCTCGCTGCCTTCAGCATCGACACCCCGACCCTCACCCAGGTACGGCCACTTCAGCTCGTCTGCTCGCCCCCTCACGACCCACACACAGTGCGGCTCCGCCCTCATCACCTGGGACGAGACAAAAGGTCCCTACAACCTCGTTGTCGTAAACTCCACTGAGCCCTGCGGTGACATCCTGCAAGTGGCTCCTTAACAGGTTGACAACGAGCGCTCATTGTCTGACAGCGCCGACCTTGGTGACCACGCCGGCAACACCATCCACTGGACCGTTGACTTCCCGGCTGGCTCTACACTGATGCTCTCGCTGGAGGATGCTGACGAGCAGGAAGCCTGGTCCCAGGCGGTCAGTTTTTTTTCTCTCTCTCTCTCTCTCTTGGGCGGACTATACTCATTTTCGGCTTTAGATCGTCGTTGGCAAGAGCGATGATGCTTCCTGCCTCGACAACGCCGCCGCCGCCTCGAGCACCAAGGCCACGTACGCAGCTGCCTGCCCTGGGTGTATTATTGGTGATGCTGACATGTTACAGGTCAACCGCTGCTGACACGGACGCTAACCCGACTGTTCAGGCAGCAGGAGCTGCGGTAACGGACGACTCCTCGGGAGACAACACGACTGTCTCTGGTGCTCTCGGCGCTACCAGCGGTGCATCTGTGCTCCGCATGAACCCCGTCATGGCCATGTGCGCAGTGTTCGCTGCCGCACTGATGCTATAATCACGATACCCACTCGCAATTCGCCCGGGTGCATACCATCTCTTTCACTATCCTTATTCTGCCTTCATCCGTTCGCGGTATGATCCTCGACCCTGGCTTTGGTTATACGTTGTTTACTGTCTTCGAGCCGATTGTACATCGTCTCCAAGAAGCGAGGCGAGCTGGTCAATCTGTGCACTACCCCCTTTTCACCGCATTGTCCCAATAAATCTGTGTTTCCATTTTGCACACCGGAATGTATACCTGCAATGCAAAACGCTAAAAGTTTGATGAAAAAATTGCCTTTGTGCCCACGGCTAGTCTTTTGCCTACGACGACCATGTCTAATAATGCGGAATGGCACACGATGTGAGCGCAAACCCGGGCTGCAGGGCCAAGGCTGATTCTGCAAGTACCGTCCGGATACCATTTGCGTCGCCGAAGCACGCGAGCATCGCAATCCAAGCAATCCAAGTCGATCCAGAGCTCCAACCACACGCGGTCAAGCGCACATTAGCCCTCGAAAATGAGTTTCTAGTTGCGTGCGTACGCAACGGGATAAAGGACCAGTCATTTCATTTCATGCAGGACGTTCGAAACTCTGACCGTCCGACTGGCCCGTCTCACTGTAAACGCGTTCCTCGAGAATGTCGATCTCGTGGTACGGACAATACAACAGTTTGGGGACAGGGCCGAACAAGCGTAACCAAAAGACTGGCTGTATGGTATGTACTTGTGTACACGAGACATTGTGATACATTGTCGGCAATTTGAAGCTCCTTCTCTACTCTTCCTTCTCGCCCTCGGTCTTGGTCTTTTTCTTCTTCTTGCCCTCGCGCAGATTCCGCGCCAGAAGCGCCTTGAGCTCCTCGTCCTCGAGCTCCTTGTCCGTCTTGACGAGCTCGGGCTTGTACCACAACGGCGGGTGGGTGATGAGCGAGGGCCCACCGGGCAGGAGAGCCATCGTAAAGTGGAACGCAGCGACAAGCACGTTCGGTGGGGTGTAGCTTTTAACACGGAATAAGAAAGGAAAACTGAATGGATTCCTGGATAAACACGAACATAATTTCGTACGGCTTGACGAGTCCATGCTGGACAGCCTCCTGCAAGCCCATCCGCGACCGCTTCTCGTCCTCGAGCGAGCGGATGTTGAAGGGGAACGCGCCGGCCTTCTTCTGCACCTCTGAGAATACGGCACGCGAGTTTTTCATTTTGAGTTGGTAGGTGACTTGCGAGTCCCGTTGGTACACAGACGTCCTTGCTTCCTCCACCCGGGCCTACGAGTATTTTAGTACGGCGATTGCCACAAAAGGGAGGATATAGACCTTGCCGTCATCGCCTGACGAGACCAGGATGTCGATACCCCACACTTCACCCTCGGCAAATACCGCGGTTTCCGTATCGCGCTTCTGTTGCTCGCTGGGGTTGAGTATGACGCGCTTTTTGCCGTCGATTTGGTTCTGCGATTGCTGGCACGATAGCATCCCTAGAAAAATGGGCTCAGAAATTATGGGCAGAATACAAGCAGGACAGCAGACCCTCGACAGGCTTGCAGTCCCAAGTACTTGCGACCTTGCCGACGATGTCAGTGACGGCCCAGTTCTTTGTGCCGACCTTGACGGTGCGCATTGCGAGCTCGGCAGCGTGCCATGCAGCCTTGAGGACGTCTGCGCGCCTGCCTGTGACAGGGTTCTCGACGGACGCGCCGACGACGATCGTCTCTGCAGCGACGGCAGCAAATCCGTCGATGTGAGCTCCGATATGGATCTTGACCATATCATCCTTTGCGAGGACCTGGGACGATTGCGGATCCGAGCTAGCACCCCATCCATGTTAGTTGAACGCGTTCAAATCAACGCCGCGGAACATACGCGAGCGGGGAGAAGTGAGCAACACAGTTGTTTACTGAGATGCACGCGGGGAATGCGATTCCTGGCTCTCGTCGTTAAAAAGATAAAACGAGGACGGCGAGACACGAGACGCACCCTTTGAGACCTTGGTGCCCTTGACAGCCTTGTTGTACACGGCAGCAGTGCCTGCCTCGAGCAGCTTGTCGCCCTCGATGCATAGGTCGATAACCTTGGCCCCTTCAACCGACAGTTCGATGAGCTTCTTCATCACATTCTGCACGATGTCGGCCGCAGTCTTGGGAGCAGAGTCAGCCTTTTTTTTTCGCGCCTCCGAAAGCTGCTCGTGTGAACCTTGTATTTCGTCAAATCCGTCTCCAGCGACGAGACGGGCTTCTTGTCCGCGGCGGGCGCAACAGCGGCCGCTTTTTCGGTGTCGGACATGGAGGGCGAGAGGAACGGTGTGGATGAAGCTTGATGAAGCTCAATCAAGCGTGAGGTCAAGTCGAGGCTGGCGGTTGACGCGATGCGAGTTACTCAATCAAAAATCGGGTCCGAAAATACAGTGCATTTATTGCGTATGGTACTGAGTATTGCAAGTGTTCCTACACGATCCTTTGAGGTAGAATAAGGTTAGATGAATGGTAGATGTACAGTCTAGTTTTGAGATGGAATGTGACTGTCCTCAGTCCGCGGCGGGTTTCCAGCCCACAAATGCACGAACTGAACGGCATAATTCTGCCGTACGAGGCGCCGCACCGTTTGCCTCTTCGCGATGATGTAGCATTCGATTTTGCCAGAGTCGCGCCTCAGGCGACTGCTCTGGCTGCTTCCAACCAAACTCCGAGTGAACGCGTGAACGCATCGACATTCGGTCAGCCATATCGCTGCCAAAAGTCGTGAGATGGTGGCTAGTCAAGGAAGAGACACCGCTTACTTCTCCCAGTTGCTCCAGTCGGTCTCGAACGCCTCCCTGGGTGAGTTTTTGTGCTTCTGGACACGGGTCCAGTTCGGACGGGCAGTCTTCGCGTGCAACAATGGAGGCAGGTCGCCAGGGTACAGTTTTTCGTACTCGACCCACAGCGCCTCTTTGCATGCTGAGACGGTGGCGACCGTCTTGGCAAGGTGCATGCGTCCCCAAGAAGGGACGATCCGCTGCGATGAGCCAGTCGACCTCGACTTGATCGAGAACATGTCGAACTCGGCGAGGCGTTTGGCCGATGGGTTCAAGTCAAATATGTCGGCATCGAAAGAGTCACCGCTATTTCGCGAGTCCCCGTCCGGGGCCATCGACCCCGGTGGTAACGATATCTGCAGCGCAGGGTGCGTCTGCACATTTTCAAAGATGGTTGAGAGGTAGAATGGAAGGACTGTGGTGATGCTCGAAGCAAGAAAGCGGCGAGAAAGCATGGCATCGTGGGCTGCTTTCAGGCGTGTATGGTCTTGAGGGTGGTCTTCCGATGTCGGAGGGGGGATCAGGTCCAGATCAGACTGGAAGAGGGTATCCCGTCGATTCAGTGTAGCGTCGGATGGTGCCGCTACATCGAAAGGTATAGAGTTCTGCAGGGAGGAATCGGTGTGTGTTTCGGGTAAAGTGGGCAGGCTAGGTTTTTTTTGAAGCAGGCGAGTATCATCCGGGCTATCCGGAATGCTCCAATGATCAGAAAGCACGGAGGAGCCCGTTCGAGTAGAGAAAGCACTGGGCGGCGCAGACGAGTCCCGTCGATCACGTCGGATAAAGTCCAGGTTCAGTGGAGCTAAACTAGTGCGACTCGGCCGAGGAGGAGGAGCACACGGGAAAATGAGATCGTCCTCGATAATCTGCAGACAATATGTAAGGATATTTGGATCGGTAAGGCGCGGCTAACCTCTAGAACGCCGTTGTGCTGCAGGACTCGGCAAACTTCCTACCCAGACGTTAGATCAATGACGAAACTGTATAGTATTCATACCTCAAGCACGAACTGCCACTGAATAGAAAACTTTGGCATGAGCGGAAAAAAGTTGGTCAAATTCGCGTACCTCGTCCTCTGGCACCCCAAGGCCGATTCCAGCGACATGAACAAAGTCAAAGTATTCTGAGGGAAATGGGAGACCGTCCAGGCTGATATGCGGCATAAGCCAACGACCCCGCGACGCGTGGAACATACACACAAATTGCCATGGATCCATTCAATACGGTTTGCGATGTTCGCGACAGGGAGAGTATGTGGGGGTTTTCCAGAGTCCTCCAAGCAGCGCATGTACCATGCGTCGAGCTCAAGAATTTCAGGCTGTGTCTCGTGAAGGTCGAATCCTACGACCTGCGCGTCCTAATCGCGTGCTCAGATGTTAAGAGACGGCGCGGCGCTGAGCTGACGCGACTCACAGGCCATTGCTTCGCAGCTTGAATTGCCCAGTGACCCCCGCCGCACCCAAGATCGAGAATGACTTGCGGGGGATTGTCTTCGAACTTGTGGACCGTGAGCCCACCAAAGCAGCCTTGAAAGAACATTTGATCCCAGTTATCGCTTTGGAGGACATTGAATATGCTGAGTTTGAAATTTACAACAAGACCCACAAATTAATCAAGTCGGAAGAGTACTGGCTGAGTGGATAAGGAACATCGCCTGGTCTTCTTCGACTGGGCCGCTGCTTGAGAAGGATTGCCTGGACCTCCTTTTGTGCGCTGTGAGGGACAGCACCAAAGGGGGCGGGTTGACGAGGAGGGACGACACCGGGGGTCATGGATAGGACGAAAAGATGTTCACGGCCGCTTAAATGAGGGACTGGCCATGAGAGGGACTCGGGACAAGATGTGTTCCCCGTTGGGTAGCGTGGGAATTGATAATTGATGGTCACACATGACTTCTCTCGTCCGCCGTCAATGGGCTCGCGTCCCTGTTCACGTTCTGGCACGCGCCTACGCCCGGCCTGTCGAGCCAAACCCACAGTACAACGCCTACCCAGAACTCCCAGAAGATGGCTCCGCGTCCCACCAGTACCGCAACCCCCGTGGCTGGCAAGACCCGCTGCTAAGACGCAACTTTAATGACACGGTACGGAGCTGCACCCGAACATACCATTCTCACTCGCCGTAACAGGTTCATCACCACGAAGAAGTCAACTCAATGTGGGGCCCAGATATCCCCGTCGTACCACCAAACCGTGCCCTGCGCCAGTTCCTCATCGCCGCTGGCGGCTTCGTCACTGCGGCTCTGTTCATGCGCTTCTTTCTCGTCCCGGAGAGGCCTGCTATCCCACGCGAATACCCGTATAACGGCTTAGAAACGGAGCTTGGTGGACATCAGGTAGGGTCAATTTTTCCAATGGTCTATCATGTCATTCAACTTTCCCCTGCTAGGCTAACCCTGAGGCCGAGAGTAGCGACGAATGATGTGCTGTAATGCGAACCTTTTTTCCTTGTCGTTGTCGCAAACCCTGCACGGTACATTCTCTATCTGGACGATCCCTTGTCAACATGTACCTGCGCCACAGGCTGCTGCTCTATTTTCTTGTTCCTTGCACGCGCCGCGGAGGTGTCTTGAGCACTAAGATGGCTTGGTCCATGGAGATACTGGATAAACCTTTCCACCTCTCCTCACGACCTCGGAGTGGACGAAAGATACGCGACTTGGGCGCCATCCGTGTCTCTCGGCATTTTAATTGTAGTTCCTCTTCACCAGCTTGTGATCATCCCCGCGTTGAATTGTGCACAGAGTATTTACAGCACAGTCCGTTGATCCAATATAATGTACATCCATAGATCGACCATGCATCCACAAAATCTCAGCTTGGCGGTTGCGGTAGCCTCCGCATCGTATTATTCGACGGTGGCGGCCGTGACGGGACCTGAGACGAATGTGAAAAATCCAACGACGGCCGTTGAACATATGGCGGGGCAGAATTAGGCGGTGTCGCCCCAGAATCGCTGGCCGCCGTCGGGACCAGAACCGTCTGCTGCTGCTGCGTAGCCCCACGAACATATGGCGGTGTCGGCGTCATGGGTAGCGAGCGAATAGACGAGCTGTCTGAATTTGTCCGTGCGTGGGGTTGTCGGGGCATCGTCGGTAGCGAACGGACGGAAGAGCTGTCGCTGCGCTGGTGTGTTCTCCCAGGAGGTGTTCCAGACGGTTCGTTTGCTGCGAGAGGTTGAGAGATGGGAGGTGATGTGAGCGGCAGTGGCGGCGGAGCATTCATTCTGGAACGAGGAATGGGTGGTGGATTCTCAGAAGCACTGGGGAGGACACCGCGAGCTGCACGAGGAGATGACCTAGAAATAGTGGGTGGAGGTGGCGGAGGAGACGTGGGTGCAGGTGGAAAGGCAGGTGCCGAACGCTAACAGAAATATTTTAGGTTTTACGGGATCAGAGAGAGTCTATGATATCTTACATTTGAACGCGAGGCAGACGGCGGTGGAGGAGAGGTAATAGGTTGCTAAAGATGCTAGCATGAGGGAAAGCAGTAAAGCAATGGCGTATGACGCACTTGGAAAGGTTTTGGAGGGGGCAAGGGCAGAGGTATTCGAGGGGGAGCAGACGTTGGGGGTATCTGGCGCGGTGATCGCAAAGGATTGGCACCTTGGGGAGAAAATGGGTCGGGACGAGGAGCGAGGTTCTCGGCGCCATGTGCTCGGCGGTCTTGTTCGTGGGACATGAGAGGCAGACCCTCTGTTTCACTGTCGCTGTCTTCTTCTGGTTCAAATAGTGTCTCGTTGCGCAAGTTGGATTGACTGCGTCCAGCAGCGGCCATTATGCTCTCGTGAGTCCGCTGTGATAACGGAGAGTCCGAATCATCCGAGTCAACCCTGAACTTGTTGTACGAGCCCATATTCTTCACGTGAACGCGTTTGGCGCTTCTCCATGGTAGAGGAACCGTGTCAAACAACCGTTTGGCGCGCGAATAAGGACCAATCCAAAGAGATCTGCCTGGCCAAGCACGAGCCGGCACTGCTTGCCCGGTTGTGATTGCTAGGGGCGGAGGATGTGTACCGGAAGACGATGAAAAAGTCGAACGTGGCCGCTGGCTTGCGATCCTTGAACCGAGTTCGGAGCGGAAACAAATTGGTATTCGTCCATGGGTTCCTCCCGCTCGTCGATACTCCAGGACGTACTTCGATTGAGCTCCCGAACTTTGACGATATTCGTGAGTGCGGGGAAGTGAAAACGCGCCCTGTTCCCAGTTGTCTGCATCCAGGGCCTGTTCCTGCTTGAACGTTTTCGACGTCGGTAGCATATAAAGACGACCAATATGGCAGCGGCTACGGCCAGGCCGACTATAATGGGTAGCACAATTTGCACTATGGTCCACTTGTGGGACGGCGGAGTCGCGGCTATGGATGTTCGCAAACATTTATTGCTCCTCTGCTAACCAACTCACATTCGATCGCAGCGGCGATATCAAAGGTTTGCCCGTTGGAAGGGAGCGCCATGTAGACCCAGCGCGGATAACCCTTGCTGGGGTCATCGGTCCAGTTGGTGACACGAATGGCAGAATTGGTGCAGTTTTGCAAAAAATCTTCGCATGGTGGTAGGGTGGTATTGTCCAGGTTGTTTTGGATGAAGACGCAAGCGCTCCAGAGATTGAAGTACACATTTGTGCTTGCGGTGGGTTAGGTTGGAAGTAATGCGTGGCTGGGCGCGCACCATGTACAGGACGTTATTTGCGTAGAGTTCGTGTCTGTGTCGTTTATACGAGCGGTAAGAAGGACTGGGTGCATAAAAGACGACTGTGGACGGACCTCGTCGTGAGGTGGGACAGCCGTCCTGAAAAGTCTTTTGCATCTCGCATGGGTTTTGGCCTTGCGCGTCATTGAGCTAATGGGCGTTTGAATCAAGTCTACTTTGCGCCGAGGCACTCACTACATTCGCAGACGGCTGGTGTGAAGGTCGGATCAGCGCGCTGAGAAGGGGCAATCGAAATTACGGACCAAGAGCCCGTCGGTTGCAACAACTAGGATTGCGTATACTCCGAGAAAAAGCAACTGAGATAGTAGCATGACATAAAGAGGGAGGGGAAAGAGGACGAATGGTCAAAATGCGGTGGACACAGCAGCCAGATTCAGGAAACGCAGAGTCACGGCAGTAGTTGTGCTACTCGCTTGATCTCATGCCAACAAGGCTACATGGACATGCATATCGTCGTCGTAATCATCTCCCCGTTCTAGTCTCGCTCACAAGCCTCTCCACCTTGGTTTCTGTGAAGACAGTCGTTCACACCCCAAAGAGAGTCCCCGTTCGTTCGTTCCTATCCGGTCCCCCAACCGCCCACTCACTGATGATGCTGGGGAAACCGGCCGCGGTGCTATGGCCGCAGCGGTACAAACAGCCCGGGAATTCTGATGAAACCTCTGCTCGGTTTCTTGGATTGAAGCCCGGTCAGAGATGACCGAGTGAGCGACGTCGACGCGAAAGATTGTCGATTTCTGTCAGACAGTGAGCGACTGCATTAATGAAATGAACAGCACTCACTTCGCTCCGGTTCGCCGTCTCCGACCTCTTCTACCAACTCGAGTGCCAAAATTTCTGGCAAGATGCCGCCAAAAACGTTCCAAATAGGCTCAAATACATCCACGATAACGCTGGGAAATAGAAACCGTGAAAAGGTCCGGGGCAATCGTTGCAGATGGATTGTTAGCAGAAGATATTCTTCCGCTTGGGAAGTGCCTTGAGAGTCGTCGGGTAGTGATCTTCGCAACTTGAAGAAGCAACAGATTCTTCTTGTGTGGAGTATCGACGACGTTTTCCGAATAATGCTTGACTACATCTGGGTTCCTTGATGCTAGAGACGCTTTGTGGTGAGCAAGATATGATTCTCGAGCACTGCAAAGGATGAGCGTTGAGCCCCAAACTTAGACAAGGCACCATAATGCTGGCCGGACTAAATCGAGAATGAGGCGGAAAGAACGACCCTCTGTTCTTGGCCCCCGCGCAACACTCTTCTTGCTAGCATCCGGACGATGAAGATTCGGTGCGGGGCGATGAACGCCGTTTGATCATGCCTCGACTTCCGCTGCCCGCGTTTTCCTCTCTTCGCGATGAAATCATGCGGTATGACATCCTGGAAGCAGTAGCCACCAGAGCGGAAATTTGTCGATAGAAGATCCTTGGGACTGCCACCGGTGGTTGTGGTTTGTCGGATATGGAGGAATAGGTCACCTCGGTACAGTTTAACAACCCACAATAGATTTGCCTCGCTGGATTGATGCGACCATAATGGCAAACCTGAAATTAAACGTGCACTCACCTAGCCATGAGCTCGACCCCCCCGCCTTCCTTGCCGTTGTCATGGGTTGGACCTATGGTCGGTCAGAAACTGCTGCGTATCGAGTTCGGTGCTATTCGTTAGCGGTCATGTCGGTTGAGGCTTTGAGCAACGTTCTGAGGACCGGTTTGCGAGACAATTGGGTTCACGATCAGCGAGGAAATAGGAAGCGGACGGAGGGTCCTCGTGTTGCAGGTAATGGTGGACGAAGAGAGTGGGCAAGCGCGTGGAAACGAGACGGTCTACCGGATACTTTCGAAAATACCGTGGATGGCAGATTCGATCCAGGTTCAAATAACCACGTGGAGCCACGTGGGCGTGAACGAGGCGAGTCCGCTCAACATCGTAGTCCTCGAACGCTTAGTACACGTAGGGTATTATTCTATATGGTACCATCTTCTGGTACTTTTCCCAGTCCTTCCCGTACCTTGAAAAGGTTAGCGTTGGCTAGAATGGAATCGAGAAAGCGCCTACTTGATCTTGCACATATGGTCGTCGCGTCGCTGCCTATGGATCAGCAGGACCAGGAAGTATGTTACATAGAAGTAGGTTATCGGCGTCGTGAAACCAGTGGGGAACGACCAAGCAAGAGCCATAAGGAGGTCACCACTGTAAACATTAAGACGGAGAATGAGCCAAACAGCAGAAACATACAAGTAGTTGGGATGTCTGGAGCGTCCCCACCATCCTGAGGTCAGCAACTTGGAGCCAGACTCGGTGGTGAAGAATTGTAGGTCTGTGGATGGTCAAGACATATCTGATTTCAGGGACAGCAATACACACTCTTCGGATTCTTGCCGTTCCTAAAGTCATTCTTCTCTCCATTTGCTTGTCTGAAGATATAGTAGCCCGTGAAGTTTGCGATGAGAGTGAGGACCGTCAATATGGGGCCAAGCTCGTTGGGGGCGAAGACGAGGTAGCGGGCTTGGAGACAGTAGACAAACGGAACCCATGCAAGATCGCCGACAGCCAACATAAAGCCGAAACCGTCGGTTGTGATGTCCATTTGCGTGAAAATGCCAGGCTAAAATAAAAGTCTTTAGTAACATGCATGCCGGGGGAGGGAGGCTCACCTCGTTGTACAGTGCGTCCGCAGTATAACAGCCCTGGAACAGCAGGACGAGCCACAGGGAATCGGTGACTTGGGAGAAGCCACCACGACGGGTCGCCTGCTCGCAGACCATGCTGATATCAATGAGCGTCCAGAGGATGAGTCCGGGACGAAGCTCATTGAACGTCTTGAGGTCAAACGCGCCATAGGAGAAGGGATTCAGCTCGCGACCAATATAGAACTACCACGATGTGAGCTAGGTTCAACAAAGAGCGAAATAAACGCGCACATCGTAGAAGGGTTGCCCGAGTTACCACCGAGGGCGAGGATAGCGCCGGAGCGAAAAGAAGCGGCGTAGCATGCGACGGCTTGCACGACAGCCATGATGGTGGACGCGGTGATAAATCCAACAAACTTGTCATGGAGGAAAGTGAACGACTCCGGACCAAAGCGGTATATGGTGCCACATGTCAGACCCAACGCAAGGAGGAATGTGCTGAATGCTGAAAGCCTGTGAGGCGAGCAAGCCATGCCATTGCATGAGAATCGTACCCATTTATTTTGTAGCTCTTTTGGCCGCCTGTGCGGAGGGTTGTGCCCTTGACGATGTCGCCGGGAAGGACGGCCCACGCGACGAGGCAGAACGCGTACCAGCCGAGGGTACATCAGGAATGCCTCTGTGTCCCAAAGAGCTTTCCACCATGCAGGGTCCTGCAACGCGAGAAGAACGCGGTCTGGGACCAAAGTGGGTGGACAACCACCGCCATGCTCAGAACAAGCAAAGTAGAGGCCATATGTGAGGGAGGGTACACCGATGGTGATGAGGAATGCGCCTGGGGGACCGAGGAACTCGTAGGTTGTAGTTCGCGGATTAAGGACGGCGGTCTTTGACATGATGGACGAGAGAGTCTGAAAGGAAATGATGAACGCGTGATTTAGATTCGCAATCTCCTTCTCTCAACAGTGATTCATTCAACCTGATCTAGGGGAACCAATGTCGCTCAGTTGCTCCTGTTCTGTCTCTCCGCCATGGATCCTCTCGCCAATCAGCTTAACGAGCTCGCCCTCGCCAACTCGGACGGCCTCCTCAAGTCAGTCTCTTGCACCAAAGTCTGGCCTAGCAGCTCATCGCACACAGCGACGATGAATACCGCCTCCTGCGCCGAAACCTATTCGAGCGCTACTCAGGCGTCGATATCGTCTCTGTCAGCCCCACGCCAGCCATAAAGTGTCAGTCTCTTTCAGCTAGCAAAGCCTAAACTCAATTACGCTGCCAGCGCCTCGATGGAAACATGTCGAGCTTGTCGACCACCCTCCCCTTCGAGCGCAGGTCACCCCCACCCGCTCCAAAATGTCCGAGCTCGCGTCGTTTCTCCGGCGAGCGACGGGACGCAAACCCACCCCGCCCTCTCCCAACATCATCAAGCTCAGTATGCCGCGTATGTTTTCCAAGAAACACGAAGACACCTCGTCTTCGGATACAGAGTCCTCATCAGCAACCCGCACCAGCCACGGCTCGCGGAAAACAGACTCTTCCAAAGCCTCCGGTTCCCTGTTACCGACGTCGCCCTCGAAACCCATATCGTCCCCCATTAGGGCTAATTTTGACCTTGCGCCGCCCACATCGCCGTCAAGATCGGCCTTTCCAGCGGCACCCCCGCCGTCCAAGTACGACGTCGTCCCTGGCGGCAGTGGTGACATTTTCGACGATGATAATCTCCATACGTCGGAAGCCATTCGCAAGGCTATCACGTTGGTCGAGGCAGAGGGCAGGCGGCTTGTCACTGCATTCAACGATCTCGAGACGAGCGCCGTCATTCGATATCGGCGGGAACATCCACAACGTTCCGGATCCACTTCGAATACCACTCCTCAACGACCGCCGATATCACTCCCGAGCAACGTCAATAAGCACACGAAAAATCGCTCCCGCTCTAACTCACAACGGAATACAGACGGACAGTCTATCCGATCAAGTAGCTCGCTCCGGACGACCAAGTCCACTGCGTCCTTGTTCCAAAGCGCCTCGACTCCGCCCCCCGCATTTTCGCAATCCACACCTCCCGCTGCGTCTAGCTCTCCATGGGGCACCCGACTATCTTCCTTGCGACGGAAAGGGTCCGTTTCATCGCTCTCGTCCCAGCCCTCCTCCTTCCTCAGCGTCGGACGCGCAGCAGGCTCATCCGGGCTCAGTCGGAGCAGCAGCTCTGTCTCACGCAGCACATCCCATCTCCCTCTCCCCGTCCCTTCTCCTTCAACCAGTTCAGGCGCGAGCACAATGATGGAGCTCCTCAACAGCCCAGCGCCAGAACAAGGCGGAGAGGAGCTCGCGGAGGTGCGTAGGCGGCGCGCTGAGATGGTCGGAAGGTGTGAGGCACGGCTGGAGTACCTGCGTGTGAAGCTCAAGACTGCGGAACTGCATGAGAAGTTGCTGCGCAAGTGATTATTTGAACTGGTTCCCTCCGGCAGGGCCAACTCACCGCCACATCTACTTACATAGAAACTTACGCTACAGATACGAACTGTATTTTCTACTGTACTCATCTTTGTATGCTGCGACTACCGCGTCAGGCGACATTTGTGCTGCTTCTTCGAAGATTGATCAGGCATAGACCTTACTTCGGGATCTTGATGTGCAGATGATTCGCAGTCTTCGCGGCTGAACCGACGATCCCTCGTAGGAGAAGGTAAAGGCTCGTGAAATTCAAGCGCTTAAACCACTGTGTCTACGCATGTAGAGTCGAAAAACAAGGAGACACCGCTCCAATCGAAAAACAGGAACAACAAACGGTTAAAGAGGTATGGGTATAGATAGTATGAGCACCTGAGTAGTATGTACGGATCCAAGCAAGCAGGTGGGCCGTCACGAGCCGGCCAGCCAGACTCGTGCAGGCGAGACCGAAAAATCATCTAGTTGTACTTGGAGATGGCGGCTAGATAGGTCTTGCCGGATTGTCTGAAGACAGTCAGCCAAATAACGCCGTCGGAAAATAGAAACGCACGAGAGGGCGCCGGAGCTTGTGGTCATGGGCCAGACATTCCCAAGACCTTCCCCGTTGCTGAGTTTGGGTCAGCCGGGTTAATATACCAGAGAGGCCAAACACACCTGTAAGCATAGGCGGCAACGCGGCCATCAGATTCGAAGAGGTCGACAATGTCGTTGATGTAATCATTGATCTCATCTTGGTCTGTGCAGGGAACGAAACCGTTGGAGTCTGCAGCTAGAGTCAGCTACGAGGTACAGAAGGAGACGCGCAAAACACACCGTCAACGCAGCTAAATTCTGACACCTGAATTTTCGGGTAAGGATATAAAATTATATAAATGAAAGACGTACCCAGATGGGTTTGCCATACGCAGCGTAATGGTCCTGCGCTGTATTAGCCACCAGGAATACGGCGAACATGGACATGAACATACGAGGTCGGCCTTGACACCGTCCATGCTGTTCTTGTTGACGTGGATGTTGGTAAAGTCCCAGTCGGTCGAGATTTGCTGCGAGAATTGCTTCAACCAGGTCTCCGCAGCTTGGTCTGCAAAGTGTGAGAGTGGGGAGAAGAGCAAAATGGAATGCACGGACGACACATCGAAGGGCTACCAATCTTGGTGCCTTTGGCCTTGAATGGAGCGATGTACTGCTCCCAAACGGATACACCCTCGGAAACGGACATGCCTGCGGATCCACCACCCGAAGGACAGTCGGGCTCCTCGAAAGCGAGCATGTACTGTGGGGCTTGTGTGATCTTCTTGAATTGTGCAAGACGGGAAGCGTCTGAGTTGCCTGACGTTCCACCACCCCAGAGCATCGGCACAGGCATAGCGCTGCCCTGCTGGCTGGGGTTCGGGGTCCAGTCATACCACCAACCAATGTGCGGGTCGAGCGTGGAAAGAGCGTTGCCCGAGGAGGTACCAGCCTTGATACCCCTGGGAGTAAAGCCGGCTGCAGCCTTGACACTGGTAATAGAGTTGGAACCGCTGGAGCCGGAACTGCCGCTGGAGCCAGAACTGCCGCTGGAGCCAGAACTGCCGCTGGAGCTCTTGGAAGTGGTAGTGGACTTCTGGGACGAGGTGGTCGAGGTAGTTTCGTGGGTGGAGGTCGTCGTATGGGTCGTTGTCGATGCAGATGAAGAGAGCGACGAAGAGGGAGGCCGGCAAGAAGCCCGGCGGTTCAGCCGCTTTTCGAGAGTGCGAGCGTGACGAGAGTGGCCAGCATGGCGGACGTTGTTATGGTGAGACGCTACAGCGTCGCCGGCCAGGATGGTGAGGGCGAGGAGGGCGTGGATTGCTTTCCACGTAAGCATGGTAAACGAGTGGAAGGGATAGACTAGTCGTCGTGGAGGAGGAGAAGGAAGCTGAAGAGAGCCTTGACATTTGCCACCATCAAATGACTGGCGATCAACGGAGCGCGCGACATCTGCATAGTGCATGGACGTGGAGCGGTCTGTCTACTCCGAAGTATGCATACAAACAAGAATAGACTAGCTATAGCATAGACCGCAGCTTTCAAACCTACCACTCAGGACCAGCGACCGTCACATCACGACACCATCACCTCAAATGCAAACCATCACCGACTTGCTCAAACCTCACCGCTCTGAAGCGTTATTCCGCCTTCGGGCCAGCGTTTCTTCCATAATCCTCATTTCTCTCTTGTCCTTCCTCGTACCACGCGTCCCCGCCCTCCCAACAGCCCTTGCCGTCGTGCTCTCGCCCAAACTCAACCCTTGGACCTCATTCTACGCGTCATTTTGTCTGCTAGGCAAGGAACACCAGTCTCATACCCTCCAAGATACTAATTGCGCGAATAGAAGTCGGCATAATCGCGTTGTTGTCCATCAACATCGTCCAATCCATCTTCGCACTCAGGTATCCCCGCGCCCCAATTCCGCCATCTCCTGCGCCGGCAAAGACCAAGGGATTCCGTGTCGCCCCCGCGACGCCTCAGCGTATACTAAATCTCTCTCCGAACGTGCGTGGTGGTGTTTCATTCAACGCACCGTCTCTTACACCCAAATCAGTCGAGCCCCCAGCCGCAAAAATCGTTCTCATTCAGCACTTCTGCATACCCACCATCACCGCTATCGACTCCCAGCAGAGTGCTGCAGTACTCCATGGCACCGGGATCATCCACGAGCAGTCTCATGTCGTCGACCTCTACTCTCAACACCCCGAGTCCCATCCTTTCGTCATATCATGGAAAACACACTGCCGACTACCTTGCACGTACGTCTCACCTTGCCACTCTCGGATTATGCTCATTCTGAACAAGGTTCCTTCGATGGCGCTTACCTGTCTGAAATTCGACAGCGACCAGAGTCGGACGAGGAGTAAATTTTGAACAAATGTATTTGGCTAATGCATCTAAAAAACCTTTCCAATACCCGAATTAAGCTCGAAGTAATCTAGTTCGGCAAAGCAGTCGCGATCTCTAGCGCTCTCAGCGCATCATGCAATAAATCCTCGGTGTCCTCAACTCCAACACTCATCCTCACCAGCCCGCCCGTAATACCCCTCTCCTCGCGTTCAAGCAGAGGGATCGACGAATGCGTCATGGTCGCCGGATGTTCCGCCAAGCTCTCCACGCCACCCAAACTCTCCGCCAACGTAAACAGCTTGAGCTCCTCCAAAAACTTGAGCGCCTGCGCCTCCGTCCTCAACCGTACACTGACAATTCCACTATAGGGAAAGTCACCCGCTCCGTCTGGGCCCACGCCAGGCAGTTTCTCTATCCATCTCCGGGCATGCGGGCTCAGACTGCGCCAGGCAACGCCGTGTCGAGGATGTGTGGCCAGGCCAGGGTAGATGACTTCAGCAACAGCCGGATGAGCGCGAAGCGTCTGTGCGAGCGCGAGTGCCGACGATCCCGCCGCCTGCATGCGCAGCTGCAGGGTCTTGGCACCCCGCTGGGCCAGGAAACAGTCGAACGCCGAGGGAACCGCCCCGTGTGCATTTTGTAGGAAGGTCAAGGGTGATAAGAGCGGCGAATGGGCCGGTAGAACGATACCCCCGAGAAGCACGTCTGAATGACCGTTGATGTATTTTGTCAACGAGTGGATGACGAGGTCTGCGCCAGGGATGGTCGTCCCATCGGGTTGGCTGATTGGCAGGAGGGGAGACGCGTAGTACGGCGATAGGAACGTGTTATCGACCAAAACAAATGGGCGCGTGGAGGGGTAGTTTAGGCGGGCAGTCGTTTCTGGTGGTTGCGAATATACTTCAGTCAAACGTGCAGAGATCTCCGGAAGAGAGGGCAACAGAAGCAGTGGGTTGGTTGGCGCCTCGAGCCATATGAGCTATATAGCAGGCCAATGAGCCGCGTTTCGACCGTAAAAGTTGGTGCGTACCTTTGTATTCGGACGCAACGCAGCAATAAATTCCTCAGCGCTGCCTTCAGGGTTTACCCAGCTAACCTCTAATCCAGACAGTTGCTTTGCGACCTTCATCATATACCTCCATGTGCCCCCATACACGTCCGTTACGCAGATGATGTGGGATTGAGGACCGAGCGATTGGATGACTGTTGCGGTCGCCGCGCTACCAGAAGCAAACGCGAGTGCGTCTGCACCGCCAGTTTCTATCGAAGCGAGCATCGACTCCAACGCCGCTCGAGACGGGTTTTGTGAGCGCGTATATTCGAAGCCCTTGTGTTTCCCGACGCCATCCTGCTTGAAAGTGGTGCTGAGAGAGATAGGGGGTATCACAGCGCCTGTCTCGGTCGAGGGTTCCGAACCGACATGGACTGCGCGAGTGGCGAAGCCCCATGATGCCTCGCGAGACTTCTGGACGCCGTTGACGCCGTTTGTATGGGTTGAACCGTTTGTGAGACCGACCATGGTTGATTCGGGAAGGGATATTGATGGTGACACGGTCGCTGAGCGATAAGGCGTATTTCTGGTCTCAAACGTTCGTTCGAGACGTTAAATACTCTGGACGGAGCTTGTTGCTCATTATGGCGATCTTGGCACGTGAATTACTCAGCGAGCTTGCTCATCCGTCGCCCCGGCGAGCATTACATGTGTACAGACATAGCCCCGTACCGGATTACAAGGACGATTATTGAATCAGTATCATCCAAGCCAAGATGAAATAGAAGAGTCTGTGAACTTGTTAGAAGAAGAAAAGAAAACGTCTTTGCAAACTCACAAAAGCGGGTATACAGCAAGCAGGATACGTTGTTGCTCTATTTTGGTGCCATCCAGGAAGTTCACCGAGGCTACGCCACTGTCAGGAAACGAGTTGGCAGCGGCGTAAATGACGCACCCCACACACACCACGCCCAGGCGAGAAGAGCTACGGGAGCCCTGATGTAGATGCGGTGAACAAAGATAGCGACAAGTGCAGCGATATTGAGGGGCGCGATGCAATAGCCGAGCACGCAGAGGCCTTGGAAGAAAGATCTACGTTCAGAGTTTGAGCCAATTCAGCCTACAAACAGGACGGCTTACACTCTGCCTCCCAAAAGCTAGTAGTTCCGGGTTGGGGTAAATAAAGCCACAGAGAAGCACGCGACGCACCTTGGCTTGTATAGTCACCGTCAATGCGCCAACCGAGCAGATGACGATAACGCTGGTAAAAATGTTCAAGGCTTGGGCGGCCGGGGCCTACCATTCATTCAAAAACGCGCACAAGAAGGGAAATAATCACTCACACTAATGCTCATCATAATCCCAAGACCGAGACAAAGCATCAGCGGTCCCCATAAATCCCAATCCCTGGCCAAGGTGAACACCAAACATCAAACCGAGTCGGGTGATGAAACTAACCGAAGGACTTCGCGACCAGATGAACGACGAGGGTATAGAACTTGGACAAGCTTGGAATAAACAGAAAGCAAGTCGCGTGCCTCGGAGTTTGTGAGACCAAAAGTCGCGACGACGAAGAGCAACGCATACCAGTGTTTTCGACACCGGCTCGTCTAAAGTATCAGCACCAGTATAGCTGGTGTGAGGTAATAAAAACGTTTTAACGAGTATTTAGGCGCGTACCGTCGTTCGACTTGAACTCCGCCGACCGCCGACCTCGTTGGTCGCGCCGCACCGCTGCCAATATTCCCGGACAGCGAAGAGCCCGGTCTTCCATTACCGGTCGAAGGAGGCGCAAGCTGCTCCGGCTCCCTTGCGCGTCCCTTGCCCTTCCCTGGCATAGGCGACTGCGGCGTTGGAATGGTAGGATGGGAGAAGCTGGGGATGCTGTCCTCGTCAAAGTCGTCGTCGTCATCTGAGTGTCTTTTCAGCCCCCTCTGGTATAAAATATATATCGCAAGCGCACCAGCTTGAATAAACTGAGAGTGGGCGGTGAGCGGTGTGTTGGGTTCGCGGTCCATCGTGGCAACTTTGCGAGAGTCACGTCACGTCACACGACGCGTAAGACTTTCTCTAACCACCGCCATGGTTCGTTCCTTCGCGTTCTTGCCAACCAGACTGCTAAACAGTTGCCCAGGGAAACGCTCCTTCTGGTGGACTCCCTCCCGACGCGAACAACCAAAACAACAAGGACAAGAATGCAAAGGACGAGAAGAAGAAGTGGGAGCCTCCTCTCCCAACGCGCGTCGGAAAGAAGAAGCGGAGAGGGCCTTCCGCTGCGTCCAAGCTGCCTGCAGTCTTCCCCACAACCCGGTGTCGTCTGAAGCTCCTCAAGATGGAGCGAATCAAGGACTACCTGCTGCTCGAGGAAGAGTTCATTCAGAACCAGGAACGCCTCAAGCCCGAGGCAACTCGTGAGGAGAAGAACGAGGAGGATCGCTCAAAGGTCGACGACCTGCGTGGAAGCCCAATGGCGGTCGGGACGATGGAGGAAATTATCGACGACGACCACGCAATCATCAGCACGGCTTCTGGCCCCGAGTACTATGTGTCGATTATGTCCTACGTCGACAAGGAGCTCTTGGAGCCCGGCTGTCAAGTTCTGCTGCACCATAAATCACAGGCTATCGTTGGCGTCCTCGACGACGACGCGGACCCGCTTGTTAGCATCATGAAGCTCGACAAGGCTCCGTCGGAGAGCTATGCGGACATTGGTGGTCTCGAGCAGCAGATCCAGGAGATAAAGGTGCGCGTCCTTGCTACTTTTTTTTTTTTGGCGTTACTCATGCCACTTTAGGAATCCGTCGAACTTCCTTTAACTCACCCCGAGCTGTACGAAGAGATGGGAATTAAGCCTCCGAAGGGCGTCATCCTGTACGGTGTCCCTGGAACAGGGAAAACCCTTCTCGCCAAAGCCGTCGCAAACCAAACATCCGCAACGTTCCTTCGCGTTGTCGGGTCTGAGCTCATCCAGAAGTACCTTGGAGACGGGCCGAAACTTGTGCGGGAGCTCTTCAGAGTCGCCGAGGAGCATGCACCGAGTATTGTATTTATCGACGAGATAGACGCTATTGGGACGAAACGGTAGGTTTCCTCGTGGCGACATATTTCGTATCCGCTTATCGCGTATTTAGGTACGACTCGACGTCCAGTGGTGAGCGCGAGATTCAACGGACGATGTTGGAGCTTCTCAACCAACTCGATGGCTTCGACACGCGCGGGGACGTCAAAGTTATTATGGCCACGAACAAGATCGAGTCGCTCGACCCTGCGCTCATTCGTCCTGGCCGTATTGACCGAAAGATCGAGTTCCCTCTGCCAGACGTCAAGACGAAGCGGCATATCTTCAAGTACGGCTGGTCTCCTACAGTGTTGCGTCCTCTCATCATCTTTTCAGACTGCACACATCCCGCATGAGCCTCAGCGACGATGTTGACCTGGAGGAGCTCGTCATGACGAAGGATGACCTCTCTGGAGCGGATATCAAAGCAGTTTGCACAGAGGCAGGTCTTCTGGCCCTTCGTGAACGGCGTATGCGGGTCAACAAAGCCGACTTCACCGCAGCAAGAGAAAAGGTCGATTTTTTGTGTCTCCTTTATTGAACGATCTAACTGGGGCATCTGCAGGTACTCTACAGGAAGAATGAGGGCACACCTGAGGGTCTTTACTTGTAGTTTCGTTTGTCCACATAATACATGCACGCGTGATCAAAGGAATCTTGGTGTTATACCTCCGCGATGAACTCGGTTGACGGTACTTTTGGCTCGCCATCGGCCGTCGGGGTCTCCACTCAACACCCCGTTTTCTGGCTCGACGATGGCTCTGTAATTATTGAAATCGAAGCTGTGACGTTCAAGGTCCACCGAACTTTGCTCACTCGGCATTCACCCTTCCTTCTCTCCTGCACCCAATCAACGCTCTCGGTACGAATCGATCCTGCCAGAGGCGTCTCGGCTCTTGACTTTGTGGTCCTCCTGGAGAGCCTTTACCACGATGAGTGAGACTGGCTTGACCGCAAACAACATGCATGTTGATGTTCACCTCAAGGCTTCTGTCGCTGGACACCCCGTTTCGTCGTATCGCGTCAATCGTACGGGTAACTGCTCCCAACCAGCTGGTGCGATTCCATCGCCGGTTCAGAGGAAATAAAATATGGACACCGATATGCAGCACTTTCCACGTCTTCACGAGCTCGCGTTGCGTTATTTCGTGCACCAATTTCCGAGCGGACCTATTCCGTTTCTTCATCCACCACATCTCGAAGAAGCCTTGGCTCTGGCTCTTGAATACAACGTCAAATCGGTCAGGATTCCCCGAAGTTAGGTTCAACTCCGCTCATCTTGCATTCAGATACAAAAAGGCCTGTATTACAGCCTTGTGACGAGATCCAATTTCGAGACAGGCGATGATAACGCACTTGGAGCGCCCGGCGAGAACTTGGACTTGGACTCACGCCCGCCTTCTGTCTCACAGCCGACAGCAGAGAAGCCACCTGCTACCGGCAACATCGACCCTACGGTAGGGCTTGTACCCACGACCGGGTCGCTGGCCACGCTCCCTGCATCTGTCAGCGCCCACAGATCCATACTCCCTCCGCGCGACTCACAGCGATGTATGCGACTCATGTCCCACCTTATCGACCACTTTTCGCCGCTCCTCTTCACTGCCCCCGCCGCGCGGCATATGGCTTGCACGGATGTTTTTGCAGGAACGTGGATGCCGCTTGTCATCCAACCTGCGATAGAAGACGACGGCGTGTACAAACCCTTGGAAACGCTCGAAAGACTTAAACATATCGATTGGGCTGAAGCCGGCCTTTGCGGTGCGTGCATTCTGGAAAAACACGCCGAGTGGACCGAAGAACAGAAGGTGGTGTGGGGCGCAATGGACGGATGGCTTGGTTCGTGACAATATACAATAACCGGCGCCATTGCCCAGGTCTGCACGACCCTTTCGTTGTGCCCTCTTCCTTTACAGTAATCATTTCAGGTGCCGAACATCACCTCGCGGAGAGTGCGATTTGTAATAGACAGAAATAAAGCCGATTCAAAAACTCAAATTGTGCTTCTCGCCTCCCGCGCCAGCAGAGATTCAAATTTCAGACTCGGGCTATTGTGTGTATTCGCTGATGGTCACAGATCGTTGTATTCGTCGGCGCATACCTTCCGATTGCGGTATAAGGACTGCATGGCGCTGTACACAATAACGCCGGAGCATACAAACAACCTTCTAACCGGGATTGGGGCTATGCATACAGGTAAACACCGTCCTATGCGGTAATTTATTCGATTCTATCGAATTGTTTGCTCCAAATCGATATCGCCCACCGATTTGCGAGCTCTCAATACTTGATTTGCCATTAGGCTGCCCCTCGTCGCTGTCTATAACGGTCTGCAGCTCCTCCTGTATCTGAATGACTGACGAATGCAAGCTTTCTCTCAAGTTCGCTGACCGACAAACGGCATTTGCCGGTGGAGTCAATTGCGGTTATTTCCGGGGACCCACAGGCCCACAGAGGAAGCTGTGCTTGCGCTCTAACCACGAGGAACAACGCTCCTTTTTAAATTTGTCCTAGTCGACTCAGCCTTCACTACAAGCACACCCACACAATCAAAGCCTTTATAATGACCACTCCCTGACCCTCGTGCTTCACCCCCAACTCACTCGAGTCCTCGCTACCACCGTCACACTCGCATGGCGGAAACTCAGCCTCTGCTGCCCGTGTCTGCTGCTACATTCTGCGACCCTGATGAGGTCGAAGGGGCCAACGAATCTCCCCGAGCCACTCTATCCTCCTTCAAATTGCGGAACTTCCACGTCTGGTATGGGACGTCACAGCACCGCTGGTCTGTCCGTGGTCTCGGCGACAAGTTTCAGAAAGCACGCGAGCATTGGCCATACGCTCGCCAGCTGTTCTTCGAAATATTCAGCAAGAACCCTCCCATCCTCAGCCGCTACATATTGTTGGTTCTGGTCCTCGCTATCTCTCCCGCTCTCTCGCTGTGTCTTTGTTTTCGTATGTTGCTTTTGGTGAGTCTGTAACCATGGTGCTATCGTGGCTGATGCTCATGGTATCAAGGTCGAACAAGGTCTGCAAGGCGGGGGGAACATCTGAAGGACTCATCGCAGACCTTCGTGTCTGTGCGACTGCATGGCTCTTGATGTCGATGGTCAATATTCATGCGAAACACGAAAGGTAACTTGCAGTTTTAATGCGCGGCGGAAGGTGACGATTGAGATCAGTCATTCAATCGAATTGAGCCTTCAAGCGCACCTCAGAGGACTTTGGGACGACCTAATACGCAGTAGGCTACAATTTTTCTTCTTCGGCGCCTTTATAATAACATCGTCACAAGAGAGCCTCCAGCTCGACATCGATACCTTCACAAGTGAGTACATCACGATAATGCGTTTTGCGCACAGATTCAACTCGACAGGATATTCGCTGGATTTCGACTATGCGCTTCCATCTCAAGGCTCCTTCTCATTTGCAGCACCATGCTATGCATTTGTTCACGATATGATCCACATCCCCAGTGAAGTCATCATGCTTGTTGCGCAGATACTCGCCTTGTTTGTCGTCAGCATTCGGCGTGGATTCGACCAGTCCCTGGTATTGCTGCTCTTTGCGATCATCCAGCCTGTTCTCATTTGGTCTTGTCCCGTCAATTCAACCAAGGGCCAAGGTATCTTACCCTCCACCCCCTGTGCTGTAGCATTAACAGAACCTCTTTAGGCTTCGCTTTCTGGACCCCAGACTCAAGTTTCTATCGGGTCGCCCAGCTCTTCGAGCTGGCGACAGACCTGAACGTCAGACGAACACTTATGAAGGACAATGCATGCACGGCTCTTGCCCGCAAGTACGCCGAGGTTTCAGCAGAGCTTAGCCATGGCAATGTTCCGCCTGCCCCGTTTGCAATGTTCCTCGCTCGGTGGCTGCCGTGGTATTGGTCCATGCTGAGTGGGTTTATATTGGACGAACCGCTCGTGCGTGGCATTCCTGCGATATCACCTCGAATTTCTAACGAAACTTGAACGACCAGGCCCTTTGCGCGTTCATCTTGCCTTGGTCGCAGCCAATCTCGTCACTTGTCACGATGATCATCCTGCAACAGACCACACAATTCCTTCGGGATGTCCGAAACCGAGACGCAACAAGCTCGCTCGACAAATTCATCGCTAGCCTTTGTTGGGCGAAATCTGGTTATTATGACGTGATGAAGCTCCCGAGTAGCATCACGAGTGGGTGCGTACTCTATCCACCGGCATTGGCGAGCAGTGCTGGCATGAAGATCGAGTTGAAGTTTGTCTTGTTTAATTTATTTTCGACGTTCTAATGGATATTGAAGGGATGTCGCATTCACGCACGGGCCACATTTTAAAAACGAGGTCAAGTTACCTGCAGTGAAGAACCTGACATTCATGATCCCGCCCGGGAGTCTGGTGGCTGTCGCCGGGAGCAACGGGTCGGGGAAATCATCACTGCTGGGCTTGTTGACGAGGACTTGGCCGGCGTCAGAGGGACAGATCCTCATCGACGACGAACCCGTCGAGAACTATGATTTGGCACTGCTTCGCGATGCGATTGCTGGAGTGGAACAAGACGAGGATCTGTACCCCGGAATTTCCCTCCGAGAGAGTATTCTGCTCGGGCTGCAGCCCAACGACAAGGCCGACGAGGAGAAGATCCTTTGCCAGGCCGCGCGGATGGGATGTGCGACGGAGATCATCGAGGGCTTGCCTGAGAAATGGGAGACGATCATTTACCCCACCCAGGTCACTTTCAGCTCGGAGGGTACTGGTCTCACGCCCATAGCGCTCGAAGCATTTCAGCAGGTCGACAAGCTCCAGCCCCGAAAGACCCACAGTTTTTCGGGAGGTGAGATGCAGCGTCTGACAGCGTACGTGGCCAAGAATTTAAGGATTACTTGTCTGATCGAAATACAGAACTCGGATGTTTGCGCGTCTGTTGTTGCTCGGACACCGGGCAAGGCTTGTTGTGTGGGACGAGGCGACGAGCAAGATGGATCCATTCGCCGAGCGGGAGATCCTGGCGTCGCTGAAGGGGCAACGCAGTGGTAGGACCATTGTCGTCGCGACCCACGATTACAGACAATGGAAAGAGGCGGATCTTGTTCTGTTTGTGGACCAAAGCGCTCTTGTTCTGGATTTGGCTGACTCTTGGGCAGGGTTTTGAAGGACGGCCGACTGGTGGAGATGGGGACTCATGAGGGATTGCTGTCCAACGCAGGCGGAGAGTACGAGAGACTGTACTCTGCGCATGCAGGGCTAGGTCTGGTGTAGATAATGCGTGTTGATGACAATGGCAAATTGATGGGTGTCACGAGCGCACCGAGGTCCCAAAGCGCACTTGGTATTTCAACTTGACAGTGAATGGTTTCTACGCTCTGAAACTTCCCCGCTCCTCGACGACACGGAACCTCTAAACATCGGTTTATGAGCTTCACAGGGACCCCATTGAAGGAAGGACGACGCCTCAATTTCAATTCCTTCGGGAAACCACAACTCCAAACCCATCGAGTCAACAGCCACCAGTCCTATAGCTACGGGTACGTCCGTGCCACCGGCTTTTTCTGCAGCTAACATCCATCAGAGCCCCCGCATTTGGCGCACGATCACCTCCAAAGCCACGCTCCGTCGACCAGAGCGCAGAAAACCAGTCGCTCGACCCCGAGAAGTGGAGTGTAAAGGACACTTCAGTAAATATCGCGGCTGCCTTCCACCAGGCCGCGACAGACATGACAACCCCCAACAATGCCTGGGCTTCGGGCCAGACACGCACAACCGTTCCGCGCAGCACATCCGTCGAATACGAACAAACCCAACAATCCACCAGCACGCGCAGGCTGCCTCCACCACCCAGCAAGCTTTCTCGCAAACCAATCCCCAAGAACCCGTCCATCCGACATGTACCCGACTCGGAGGGCGAGGAGTCGCAACCCCAATCACAATCACAACCACAACCAGTCGCCAAGTCCGCTACACGAGGCAAGAGCCCCTTTGAGCAGGTCGTCGGGGCAGCAAAACGCGCCATAATCAGCGTGCCCGCTGCCGCTGCTGCTGCCACCTACTATGTTCGCCAACGGTCACAAGAACCAGACGAACCGGTCGCCGTAAACGGAAGCTACGAGTACACCGCCGAGGAACGCGACATACAGAGCCAGAGCAGACGCACTGCTCCTGCGCACAAACGCAACCGCATTTCCGTCGACAACAAGGCATATCGACCGTCCAACTCCGACCTGGAGAACTCGGATGAGGACTTTACGGACGACGATGGCAAGAAGAAGCGGCGGAAAAAGAAGAAGAAAGACTCGGTCGGCGGACCCTTGACGAGTCTGCCTGTCGCAGGATACGACAAGCGGAAGAAAAAGGCGAGGAAGAGCAAGGGCAACGCGGACGAGATGGAGGAGGGCTCAGATAGCGAATCGCATGCTACCGAGCGGGTGAGTCGTCTGCTATCCCCTTTGCGCCAAATCTGACTTGGCTGTAGCTATCCGCACCCAGAGGTTCCCTACCACCAGCACGCCGGTCTGTTCCCCCAGAACCCAGTTTCAATGTGTCGATCCAGGAACCTCTTGTTCCTATACACGAAGCCGAAAAGGAGGATGAGGATGAGGACGAGGACGAGGACGAGGAGATCTCGGAAGCACAACATCAACGACCCCGATCTCTTTCACGCGCACCATCTCAACCCCCGCGGAATCCGGGAGCAGTTTTCGGCACATTAGCCTACGCCATCTTCACCGTTTTCCTACTCTTTGGGCGGACCCTTGGAACAACAGCGGAGGTCCTCCTTTTACGACCAATACGAGCAACCGCGCGCAAAGCAATAGTCGGCCCCATCTTGAAATTCACCCTCTTCGGCCTATTCGTCGTTCTGGCCACCCGCATGATCCCAGACCTCGACATGAGGATACCCTGGGGTCAATCTAGTGTTTTCCGCCCACCAGAAGCCCCTGCCGCGAACATCGCCGAAATTTCAGAACGGTTACGGCGTATGGAAACCTCGTTGTCTCGTCTGTCGCTCGACTCTGAAGTGACTCGGACAAAACTGGACGAGGAGACGCGTCTGCAGGCGGACATGGCGGGCAAGGTTGTCGCTCTGGAGACGCGCGTCAAGCAGGAGACTGTGCGTGCTCTCGAGGCGGAGGTGGCTTCTCGGGATGTAGCCGCCTCTGGGCTCAAGAACATGAAGAAGGATTTGGAGGCGTTGCAAGCGCTGGTGCAGGTTCTTCAACAGCAACCGCACCAAGGCAGCGGTGGAGTGTCTGGTAGCGACGAGGAGGCACGACTCAAACTGAAGGCGCTCGAGGAACGGTTGGGGACTGTCGAGGCCGGCGTTCGAGAAGCGATCGATCTGGGCAAGAAGAACTCAGGGCCGGGATCCTCTGTTGGTGCTACTTGGTGGAGCAAGTCGGCTAGCAAGTCGGGAGTGACGATCAAGAGCTCGGACGGACAGGATGTCACGCACGTTATCGCTGACCTCGTCAGCAAGGCGGTCGGTCTTTCTGGCAGAGATATGCGAACCGACTTTGCTATGCATTCGAGTGGTGCATATGTGATCCCCTCCTTGACCACTGACACGTACGCAATCCGCCCGTCGACCTTCACCGGAAAGGTCGTTGGCTTTGTAACTGGCAACGGCCACCAGATCGGTGCGCCTCCGGTGGTCGCCCTTCACCACGATATCCACGATGGACGCTGCTGGCCCTTCGCTGGCTCGCAAGGGCAGCTTGCGGTCGTCCTCGCGGCGCCAGTTCACATCGAGGACTTCACGATTGACCACGTCTCCGCCGAAACTGCTGTCAACATGCGTACAAGTGCGCCACGCGACATGGAGGTGTGGGCACTCGTCGAGCACCCGGAAAACCTCGCAAAACTCAAAGCGTGGCGCAATGCCAAGGCCCAACGGCGTGCAAACGGCGAGACCGTGGACCAGGAGCCCAAGTACCCCAATCACTTCCCTCCAACGGCAAGACGTACGAGTACATCCGCATCGCGACGTTCCGCTACGACGTCCTCTCACCGAACAACATCCAAACCTTCCCCATCGATCCAGAGATTAAAGACCTAGAGATGGACTTTGGAATCGTCATCCTGATGGTCAAGAATAACTGGGGGATGGATGCGTTTACGTGTCTGTACCGGTTCCGAGTGCACGGGCAGAAGGTGAATGCCTCAGCAAACGCCTTCCCTCCGGAGTTGCTATCCGCTTGAAGTGTAAATAATGACCCTAACGAAAACTTTCTCTAACTTTATTCATCTCTTCCTTTCCTCTTACATTCCTTGGTCTCTCTCTCGCTCTCTCTCTCTAGTCTTTAATTCTGCTATGTACTTGTGCCATGCAAAGTAGAATTTGTGCTGTCCATGCTTTATTGGGGAGCTTGCTCCCCCAATTCTGGAGGTTCCGAAAATCAGAGTGGTTTTTTCGCGCACGACGTCAAGTGTGTGAACAAAACAGCTATATCGCCGACCGTCCGATCAAAGCCGAATCTCAGCATCAATTCCCTGCAGATTTTGCAGGAAATGGTCCACGTCCGGTGCAGTTTCCGGCAAGAGTTGTCTTCGCCATGTTCGCATCGCACCTATCAGCCTAATCAGGTAGTTGATCCGGTATACAGTGCTGCTCTCACACGCTCGACACGGTCATCCGTCGACCATCCAGCGCGAGTCCTGCACGCTACGTCGCGCTAATTAGCGTGGGGACGCTGCCCCGAGTCTCGCATTCTATCCTAGAACGTCTCTGCTGTGTTTTCCCCCCTGGATATCCCTCAAAATGACGCTCTAATTGTACAATGCCCCACTCGCCCATGCTTTCCCTCGCCTCTCTGTCCAACAACTACCTTGCAAACACTCTAATGGGAACACCAACCACTAATCCCTCTACTCTCACCTCCAATAATTCGTGTTTCACTCACATTCCGAGATGCAGGAGCATGTCAAGGAGGAAACACGTCAGAATCATGTAGGGCGACACCGTGACATTCTAATGAAGATTCTGGGTGTGTTTGACCCGAATGCGAATCCAGAGGTGTGTTATTCGCTCGATTCTACATGAATCTGCATCGGATAGCATCAACGAGCCGGCGGGTGTACCTCCCGTCGCCTCCATTATCGCATGCCAGCGGGAAGGAGAACATCGATCCTCACGTCATTAGTCCCGGAAAGAGACGAAGAGTTGCACAATACATTCAATGAATACATTCTCTTTACTTCCTACTCAATTTTGTGCCCTCCGAGCGAGGATTCTGGGATTCACTCTGGCAGCACATCCTTGAAAGTTGAACTCTTGAGAATAGCAGATGTACAGCATCATGAAAAGCGGCTCTGTAGTGAGGAACAATTTGGACAGTACCATTCAATCTGTAGCTGTATTTAAATTAGATTGTGGCACTCGGATTGAGCAAGCTCCCCATCAGTAAGCCGAGAATCGGCATACAACTCATATTCAATATAATTTTCCGTCGTCTTGTGAATTAAGGTGCATGGATTAGATGTCCGTTCGGGTATCGACGTTAACAGAAGGTATATATGCGCCTCTTTCCTAAATTTTGACATTCCCCGACATGTGCCCGTTCCCCCAGAAACTCTGAATCGAGGGGATGCAATCGGCTAGCAAGATCATAATATTCGACGAAACTTCCGCGCCGCCTTGCCAAATCCCCACGTCACGGAGCTTCCAGGAGCGACAGTTGTGGTTCTGCATCTTGGCGAAGAAAAGCTCTGCTTCGGCACGATCCGGCTGTGTACCGCCGATATACAGCGACAGGCTTTGCAGCCCGGGCAATTTCGAAGCCAGGACATCGAACAGCTCGGGGCTCCACACACGGACATGTAGTCGCAAACTCTGCAGCCCATGCTCGCCGGTACGGTGCGTAAGCGGGGCGATGAGGGTCCCGACTTCGTCGAGGTTGAGGTAGCGGTCCTTGACCGCGAGCGTAGTAAGTGTATTCGCTGAACGCTCGAGGTACATCAAGAGCGCGTCGAATCCGGTGCTGAGGTTGGTCGGATACAGGAGGAGCGTCTTGAGATCTCGCATGGCCCGGGGGTGGTCTTGGTGTGAAAGGAACCACTGTCCGAGCATCTGCTCTGAACTGGGGTCCATGGCGCTGCCTGCAGGTTTGAGACGTAGCTCGACGCGCTCTAGCGTCGCAGAATTCAGGACACTCGTCAGCCCAGCTGGATTGGTAAAAGCCTTGTTAAACGGAGCGCTAACGTAGAATTCGCGCAATCGGGGGAATTGTCCGAGGTGGAGGAAGAGCGCAGAAAGGTCCAGTGTGGACCAGGACCATATCTTGAGTATCTCCAGTTGAGGCGCGAGGTGCGTGATATAAGGCGCAACACAGTCGGTCAGGATGCCCACAACAGCAGCGTGGGCATCCATCTCATGCTCGTGCGTGAACTGCAGATTAAGGCATGTACATGAAGCAATGTCCGGCTCCGAT
>JARIHP010000161.1:0-60119 GCA_029282125.1 Mycena amicta | reverse complement strand
TCGCGCTATTGTGATTTCACATACCGAGAGCTCCTCGACGTGCTCGCAATCAACGCTGTTTGCCCGTTCATTCTCATACGCGAGTGCGTCAGGCTCATGCTTCACGACGCCGACACGCACATCGTCAACGTTTCCTCTCGAGAGGGAATGTTCGAGGTCGAGGCAAACCGTCGGACTGCGACTCACGTTCACACAAACATGGCTAAGGCTGCGCTCAACATGTGCACTCAAACGCTGGCAGAAGAGTTCCGCGGCCAAAAGGTATACATCAATTCGGTTGATCCAGGCTATTTAAGCCACCAGCATAGCCTTGCACACAATGGCAAGGATGGCGTCAAGGAGTGGGACGTTCCTTTACAGTGGCCCGACGGTGCAGCGAGGGTCCTGAATCCCATTATCCGCAAACCACCGATAACGGGTGCATTTTTCAAAGATTTCACCCAGAGAAACTGGACAAATGGTTGGATCTAAGGTATCATTGGGATAATTCGATGACCAAAACACATTTTTCTATGTCGTTTTTGAAAAATCAGCCGCGTAGTAACCGTATGGGCTGAGCAAGTTTCCCAATCTCAGGTGTGCTTCAACTTGAAACTCCTCGAACGGAAAGATTTCGCCGTCGATCGCTAGCGCGCCCTTTTTTGACAGAGGTTTGACGCGGTAGGCGTGCGCTTTGACGTACTGAACCTAGCGAAATGTTTGGTTAGTTTGACCGAATGAAGAACGCACTCGACATACGCTAGGGTGCCAATAAGTCTCACCCTTGGGGGCACCGCCAAGACCCAGTAGCATATCACTTCGAGATACGGCCTAGGAGATATTCAGCACCGAGGGGATTCTGTTCAGGAAACAAGCCTACCATTGTCTGGAGTGCGATATCGATTAAGCCATCGTCGGGGAGCGAGACCGGGAAAGCCATGAGATCGCTGCTGCATATTAGTGTGGGTTGATTTCAGGTCGCAGCTCACCTACCGACCGACATAAGGTCCCTTGCCGGCGAACACGTACAAAAGGGGTTCGTTGACCACGGTCCAGTCGTCATCGTCGTTTTCTTTCGAAATATATTTAGCTCAGGCAGTCTGTCGACTCCGAATCGGGAGGAGGCGTTGCTGAAGGGGGTTTGTCCGTCGTCGCTGCAGGTCTTCGAACATCTTGTCCTTGTCTGACTCGAACACCTTGTAAGATAGCTGAAGCGGGCAAGGCTTGAAACGAATTACTGTTGAGATGTAAGTAGACAGTCGATGACGGATGAAGTACACTCACGGCCCCGAAGAAATCCATATGTGAAACGAGCTTCACCCATCCAGCGTAAATGCTCAGTACCGATATCCAGGTCAGCCATCAGCCCCAGGGCCATTGACATGAAAGAAATCGTGCGTTTTCCATTTTGGATCACGGAAAACAAATCAACCTTCATTGGAAGCCCTGCGAACGTCAAGAATGATGGCCACGGAAAGAGTGCGCAGACCTTTGACGACGTTGAGCGAGGCAGCACAAACATCGAATCCATCCTGTTAATTACTTACAGTCATTGCAGATATAGAGAGTATTCAAGGACGCACCTCGAAGCCGAGAAGGTTAAGCGACAGACCGTTGCCCGTTCCAGTAGGAATGGGAGCCAGCGGAAGGCTCAAAGCTTTGATAGGCTGCTCATGATGCGCCAGACCGTTCAAGATTTCATGTATCAGTCCGTCGCCGGAAACAACGACGATAGCGTCGTACTCTGCGAGGGCCAAACTTTTCGCAATGTCGAAAGCGTGGCCGCGTCGCGTCGTATCTGGATTTCATGAGGCGGAACCATTATTTCGAGAGCGTTGGCTTACGGATGACATCAAGAGAGCACTGAGCCGAGCGCAGAATCGGTTCTATGGTCTTGTTGAAAATGCCGACGGCTTTTTTCTGGGGCGAGTGAGATACACAACTAGACTTTCAAGAGAAAACTCACTGTTCCGCTATGCGGATTAATGAAGACCTTCAATCGGCGTCCGCGCTTCACACCGATGCCTGTGAACGGGTTTCAGGTCATCATGCTCGTTGAAAAGGGGCGACGAACCCTCGTAGGCCAGATGAAGGAGAGTGTCTATCCAGGCGTCCAGCACGTCGTCTGCGACGTCTTCGGTTGTTCCAGTTAGCCTTTCCAGAGACATGGATTTCTTCCTGACAACATATGAAAGGTCGAGGGTTCCCTTGGTGCGTTTAGCAGCAACGATTTGTCGGAGGGGTATGTTGCGGGTGCGGCCTAGAACGGGTTGGAGAGTTCAAGACGACGAGAGAGGAATGTACCATTTTCGATTCTAAGATGGTCGTCAGCTACGGAGAGGGAAAAGAGCTTGTTGTTCAGCGCTCGGACTCGAATGATCATGCTGGGGAATTCGAAAGTCAGTGATGGGGTTTACGTCAGGCTGCGTATCCGACGATTCGGCACTGGCACCATCGCTCCCCGCAGAGAGCTCCGCAGAGCCCCGGCTATCCGCAAGCTTTGGCCGTATTCTAAAACCAGGGTCACAGGGTACTCTCACCTAGATGGGCAAATATTGCATCGTGGCAAGGCTCTCCACAGTGTCGTCTCGATAGGCGGTGTCGTGCATTCGGTGGCAACGGGATACTAGAGTCCCCGCAGGAGCAGTTCTGGACCCACATGGTATGCATACAAGACAGATGTTCGTTATCGCCTGCAGACGCGAATAGTCACGCGTTCATAACGCGTCTGGTTTATTTTGATGACCGTGTGAATTCGTCCAATCCCTTATAAACCGACCACCGTCACAGACGTCCTTCTTTCTTTCTCTAACCACAACCACAACCATGGCCCCCAAGGTCAACACACCTCATACTACCCAACCACACACCCGTTGCTTACTTGCTCTTTCTCTCGCAGCCCGCATCCACCGCCGGAAAGGCTCCCGCATCCACCGCCGGCAAGGCACCTGCCAAGGTCAGTGGTTTCAAGGACCAGATAGGCTGACCCAACTGACTCACGCGCAGAGCGAAGGCTCCAAGGCGGGTAAGAAGACGGCGACCAAAAAGTCTGCTGCCCCAGCCGCCGACGGCGAGAAGAAGAAGCGCAAGAAGGCTCGCAAGGAGACGTACTCGTCCTACATCTACAAGGGTGCGCTCCTCGCTCGTGCCTTCCGACTCGTCCCTGACACGTCCCTAGTCCTCAAGCAGGTTCACCCCGACACTGGTATCTCGAACAAGGCTATGGCCATTCTCAACTCGTTTGTCAACGACATTTTTGAGCGCATTGCCACCGAGGCAGCTAGTGCGTACTCGTTTCTCCCTGCTGCCGTTTCACTACTAAAACGCGTCCTCAGAGCTCGCGCAGTACTCGAAGAAATCCACAATCTCGTCGCGGGAGATCCAGACCAGTGTCCGCCTCATTCTGCCCGGAGAACTCGCAAAGCACGCTATCAGCGAAGGTGCGCGATATTCTTTGGTCGTTATCTTGCTCTCAACTTTTTTCTTACTCAAAAGGCACCAAGTCGGTCACCAAGTTCTCCTCCGCCACCGCGGCCAAATAAGCATTGTCTCCTCGTTGTCTTGGGTGTGCATCAGTGCATGCTTGTATCATTATTGTGTCATTCTTGTGCATGTATCCAATCGATTTTGTCTCAACGCTACGGTTTGCGAGGAGAAGAGTTAGGACTCGCGATATCGCGATGCCTGTCCCAAAGTTTGGTGTGTTCAGGTTGACAGACGTTCTCTCATTCAAGTTCTATTCCACGCTCAAAAGCCTAACGAGTCTCGAGTGAGTATAGTTGGACGTAAAAGCGTTGAATGTACCGTATTTGTTGCCCGCTTCTTTGCGATTGCGCTTTCCCTCGGCGATTTTCTCCTCCAGAGCCTCCCTGTTCGCATACGCTTGATGCAACATGGTTGCCAGCTGGTGGCGCGTGTTGGCTATTCTGCTAGACTTGGAAGCCTATTGCAGAGATGAGAAAAGATATGACGCCTGTAGAGACAGATCCTGACCGTAAGTTTGATGCTGGGCGCGGATGGTCCGCTGCCTGCACCCGCCGTGATTGCTTTTCTGGCTTCCCGCTCCTGCACCTCTTTCTTCGCCTTCTCCATCTCCTTTGCGGCATCAATCTCCTCGACATCCGCCTTGTCTAATTCTTCGAAACCCTTGACTCGTCCCTTCTCCAGCGCTCGAACATGCGCGTCGTATTCCGCCTGCCATTTCTTGGCGAATTTGGCATAATAAGCAGGATCGTATGCTGCCCAAGCGCCAGAGGGAAGAGTATAGTATCCGGGATAAGGGTCCGTGGGTGAGGGTTCTGGTGGTTCGAATTTGGGGATAGCTGGTGCAGAAGAGACTGAGGGACGGGAAGTGGAGGATGATGCTACCGCTGACTGTGAGGTCGAGGTTTCACCTGGCCAGCGCATGAGTACATAGATTGAAGAGCTTAAATACCACCGACCCAGTGAAAAGAAATCGACGTTTGAAGAACTTCGTTTTGGCGGCCGGTTACTCGCATCCTCCTCCACATTGACGTTTGTGCGGCCTTTGGACAAAGATGTCGGTAGGAATGCTATTGACTCTGACGGAGCGTCGGCCGTCTCTGCGTTGAAGCTCAATGCTGGGCCCGCTCGGCCACCTAAAGTGCGCTGGGGAGGAGCCAGAACAGGGTTCTTGTCCTTTGGGGCGGGAAGCATAGAGAGCAAGGATGACCGCCCCGCACCCGTATCCAGTCTTGCCTTCTTTGCAGGCGGCTGCTGGTCATCGAGGTCGTCCGCAGATTTGCGGGCAGGTAACCCGATGGTGATCTTCTTTGGCGGCCGCTTTTTCGCAACGATAGTCTTCTGCTCGACGGCAACGGAGGCCACGGGTGCTGTTTCGTTGTCACTTTCGAGCTCGCTATCGCTGCCGTAGTCTCCGAGACCAAGATTCATGGTGGGTGAAGCAAGATCAAACTTACGTAAGTTGCCTGTGGCGGGCCGTATGTTATTGCATTCGAAGTCCTCAAAAGTCTTGCAAGTCCGAAAGAATGTGAATAAAACGTCCATGCTGGATCTAGTTCGTATCCTGGCAAGGCTGTTTCCAAGTCAGCGGCAGAAAGAACAACGAAAGCGGATTCATTGTACACGGTTGTTCAAATTTCTACGTCTAAGCATGCAAAGAGTGACCGACTACTCTACTCTAGTGTCCAATATTGTCAAATTACTTGAATTATTGCTCGTCTATACTTATTCTAGCGAAGAGTCCGTTTCTCTATCAAGGGCGCGCTGTTGACTGTCAGTATGTAGCTAACATACTGAGAAAAATAGATGCTCACAGAGTTGTTCCCCACGGAACAGGTATCCGTACCCACCAACGATGACCAGCTGACAGACGAGAGCGATCCAGAACATTGGTTCGGCCATAGGGCTGCCTGTCGAGTTCCATGTCAGCTTCGAGACTCGATCATTCAAACCCAACTAACCCTTCAGACCTCGGAGAAATCCCATTTAGCGGCGTCGGGGAACACAGTGGAGGGTCCAAGCCGGTTGGGAGCCGTGGCATGCGCGACCATAACACAAACAGCACCAATGACCTGGCCAAAGGCTAGGGTCGCACCGACGTGAAGGCGGGACAGTGTCTGAGTAGACATCAGTAACAGACTACGAAAGAAGCGGTAGGGATTCACCTGGAGCAATATCATGCCCAACCCGACACCCTGAACAGCGTCCAGGACACCGAGCCATAACCACAACGAGATGCCAAGATACGGGCCACCGGAACCTGCCCAGGGAATGTAGAGGGCGAGAGAGGATGTACCCCAAAGCATCTGAGAAGAAGAAATGATATAAAAGATATAAAAAGTTGTTTACCTGACACCATCGAGGCGCACCGAGGCCAACAGCAAACACAGGTAAGAACCAGGTGTGGGTCTTGGAGAAGTGAGAGAGGACAAGTAACATCGCAGTCCACACTACAACGAAGAAAGCAAGGATAAGAAGGCCAATTTGCCATTTCGGAATGTCGACGCTCCATAGGAAAGTCCAGTTACGTCCATACGGCTGCAAGGTGTTCAGCACTGAACCACGCAGTTGGATAGGGCAGATACTCACCCCACTCAACCAATAGTCTCGGAGGATCTCGGATGCAAGGAACCAGAGCACAAGTTTCCTCCGGAATAGCGTCTGGAAGAATTGAGGGACCTTGGGAGGGGTCTGACGATAGTATTCTGCACAACCATAAGCCCATGCGGTATCAGTAGCCATAGAAACGTACCAGGAAGGCCATAAAGCATCAAGTATGCGAAGACAAAGCAAATGACGGACAAAGGCCACAATGATGCAGATGAACCATGGAGGAACATAGTTGTCCGAAACACCGTTTAGGGTGTAGCCCCAGTACCATAACGCAGCAACCCACACTGTTGAGTTCCTTGTACCACGCAAGCACGCATGATCCAGATTTCGGTGGCGCCACCCTACAGAGATCGCTTTAATACTTGGTGTGTTTTAGCTTGGACAAACGCACCGCAGATTCTCCGAAGTTAAGGCTTGAAAATGATTCAGCACCGGGCGTCCAACGCGCGCTACCACTTACCTGAAAAAAGCCCAAGAACTTTGTTTGCGATGTTGCGATGGGGCAGGAGCAGTAGTGTAAGGAGACGGGAGCAGAAATCACGGTGTTTGATGTTGCATGGGCGAGAGCGGACGTGCAGCGAAAGAGAGTGGATGGAAGTGGAAACGCGGAGAGTCAGAGTAGAGCAGAATAATACGGCGTGTGGCGGCGAATGATGGTCGTGTGAGTGTCGAATAATCGTGTGGCGGTCGAAGAGTGCACGGATAGTGATGGGATCAACGTAGAGGAAGGAAGGGGGAAAATACAACTGGTCAGCACATAGACCGAAAGAACGAATAAAAAGACCAACGCGGCGGATCCGGCGGCATAGCACCACGTGGAGATATTTGCGAGTGCACGATGTGCCGGTACGATCGCTGTTGCAATTGAGGGAAGTCCAATCATGAAGAACGCGAGACCGAAGAATATCCACGGGATAGACAACACATAGACCGAGGGCTTGAGTCGGAAGAGAGGATACCATACAAAGGAGGCGGCTAGAAAGACGCCGCCAAGGACGTACAGTTGAATACTGTCCTGCCAATTTCTTCCGGTCAACAGGGTGATTTGGAAGCTCGAGGCGCTAATCATCTGGCCAAATGCGATGATAATTGTGTATAACGGCCAGCCCCCAATCTCACGCGACAACGCAATCTGCAGCCTGGTCATCGGTAAGACTTCCGGCGGTCCCGTCGTGGCGCATTGGGCTGTCATAATCGTCCAATCCAAAGCCTTGCATACCGGGCGATGCTGACCGCGAGTAAATGGAAGGTGATGGTGTGCCCCAAACCGACTCTCGCTTCGAAGACCTGATGCTCGCTGCACTCGATGACAGCTGTTCTTTCCGGACCTTGCCGAAGAAGGCCTCTTCGCTCTTCATGAGGAATTTGTCGATGGACAGCTCGTGCTCAGAATTTTTCGCGTTGAGATTTTGGAGTTTCTGAACAAACTCACTGGCAACTCCGCCGTCCGCATCCGTGAACTGGAAAAAAAATGAGCTGAAATCCAGATATGGTGTTCAAACTTACCGATGCGATGGCTTTGTTTAACGGCGAGTTTGATTTTTTCGTCAACAATGGAAGAGATGGATTCTACAGAGGAAACACGGGAGTGTGACCCGAAGGGTCGAGATGGAGCGGAAGACGGATCGAGGAAGGGATCGGGTGCATGTCCTCTGGTCCTTCCAATAGTCTTGTTGACACGCTCCAAAAGTCGCCGTACCGAGGTTCTGGTGTTTCCGGGGGTATCTCCGTATGTGCTGCCACGACCATGCTCGCCATTAAAGTAGTCCGCCACTGCCAGAGCTGTAGGTCGACTCCCGGTCTTGCATTTGTCGGGGAACATCGCCAGTCGGAGTGAGGGTGTCCTGGCTCCATTGGCCGGGTGTTGTAGGAGAGCCAGGTGCCACGGCACTGTAGCGGGGGTCGATGCTTCGCACACTTCGGTTGTCCCAATCTGGCTGTGACGGATATGCTTGCGTGACGGGGTTCCAATCGTCCACGTGAGCAATCGGCTGAACGCCGCCGCCATCACAATCGGACTCGCGCCAAGCATCCGACGCGGCGGCACCACGGCTGATATTGATGCTCCGTTTGTGGAAGTCCTCCATACGCTGACGCCACTCCACCACAGGGAAACGCTGCCACCGCAGACCGCGCACGAAGAACAGCGCGCTCTTCTTCGGTCGACTTGAGGGCCATTTTGATGGTCTTGCCGAGTTGGCGACAACCTGAAGTTCGCTGATCAGCAGTGGAACGAGTATCGAGGTTGATGCCTCACATGTGTGCTGCAGAGCTAGATTCGACCGGATACCACCAACCCTATCGTCGTGAGCAAAGGTCGACGATGGAACGAAACCGCACTCACAGGCATGAGACCCAGTCCTCCGAGCCGAGAGCCCACGCCGAGAGCGCCTTTCCGCCCAAACTCCACGGCCACTAGCCCAAATGGCTCATCGCGCGAAGGAATAAGCGCGAAGTCGGCACCGCTAAACAAATACGGGGGAAGGGCGGTGAACTCTGGTTTAGAAAAAAACGCGCGTTGGATAAAGTTCCATGAGCCGGGCCAGCTTTTCCGCTGCGAATCTCCCATACAAATCGATGACGGGGCCAACACAAATGAGCTGGATCGAGGGACGCTTTTCGAGCCTGGGACGGACAGTTAGCTTGACAAATACGGAGTTTGACGAGCTCACATGGATGGCATTATGTCGGCAATGAGGTCAACACCCTTCTGTTTGGACCAGCGCCCAACGAAGACAAACAAATCGGAGTGAGGGTCCTGAGCGATCCCCGCCCACTCTTGCGCCTGACGCTTGAGCTCAGGACGCAGTGCTTCAGCTTCCTGGTCGACCTGGACATCCTTCGCCTTGGTTGGACTCTCGTCGAGAGCTGCGATGTCGCTGGGGTCGGGGTTGGGGAGAGAGTCGACATGTTTCAAGGTCCATAGTGCTGGATAGCGCGCCCAACTCCGCTTGCCGTACTTGTCCGATACACCGGCGACACCGACACTCTTCTGGTGCACGCTGATAAACGATGCGGCCGCGTGCAACAGGTTGAAAGTGTTGCCGAACTGGACGTATTTCGTGCAATGCTCCTTACTGATGTTGAACGCCGAACAGACCTCCTTCATCTCCTCCTTCGTGCGCAGAGGCCAGAGACCTTGGAACTCCGCGTTGTGGAGGGAAAGGCAGACGGGGATGACTTTGGGAAGCAGGTAGATCGCGGCGAGTGCGCCATGGTAGTCGTTGATGTGATAAATGTCGATTGTGGGGCTTCGGCGAATGGTCGCTGCAATAGCCTGATTCCAGGTGCTGTAGAAAATCGCGCTCGAGAGGTCATCCATACGCGCTGGGTATGGGTCAGACTTGGTTTGGGCTCGGAAGACGGGACTGTCGAGGATGACATATGTGATGTTGTCGAGCACGTGTGTCTCGACCTCGATAAGGTACGGCTCGCCGAAAATGATGACCTCGATGGGCTCTGCGGGTTCGCCAGCAGGATACTCGACGTCCTTGACCTTGGGCACGACCCAGACCAAGTCCACGTCCGTCATAGCCTTTCCCATTAGACTAGACATGACACCAAGCCCGCCGATTTTGACCTTCAGCTTCCAGTCCATGATCTCGTACTCGAGGGTCGCGATGAGAACTTTGCGACGCTTGTTCTTATCCTCCGGCCAGCCGATGATGTCCGTGTTGTGCTTGTGCCCGAATAGCTTCTCTGAAACATGCTCGGCGTCGTTCGTCGCAGCAGACTTTCCTAACCCGAGGATCGGGAAGTAGTTCTTGTGACTCTTCGCCTTCACGCCGTATCGGTTGTGCTTGATTCCATAGAATGACCACATGAAAACAAGCGCAGCGATCGTGCCCGTAATCAGCGGAATGGCGAGCAGGAGAGTATACATGATGGCACCAACCACCGCTTCGCCCCTGGGTTCTAAAGACCACGACATGTTGGAGTCGTCAACAAGTAGGGCCCAAGCAAGGTGCGGACTGGGCGGTGCGGACATGTTGAGGAAGTTGGGAGCAGCGGTGTTGGGAGGAAGGCGATCTAGAATACCGTCGCCATCCGTGTCTCCGTAGTAGTAGTCGTCGAAGCCCCAGACGTTCAGTTGGACGAAGGCCGGCCAGGACGCCATAATCTCGAGCTCCCATAATCCGTCCGAATTTTGCGTCATAAGGCTCGAAATGCCCGAATCGAAACCCCACGAGTTGAACGGACCACGCGCGAGGAATTGGGGAACACGACGCTTGGATCCGGAGTAGCCATAATCAGCGTGAACGACCGCGGCAGTGGACATGGCCGCTTGACTCCAATCTGGATACCCTATTAGAAACTGTACTTCGCCTTGAGGAACTGCACCCACATTGAACCATGATATGGTCGCCATCCCAGAAGTTGTCAGAGTCGGAGAAGACGCTTTTGGAAATGACGGTGGTGTCCTCCCAGTCAGTCCACTGGGTCCAGTTCCGACCGAAATTCCACGAGTAACGGAATTTTTCGGCACCATACGCCTTGTGGGCGAAGGTGTATTGGCCATTCGAGAATCCGAATGAGGAATCCGTGTCGTACTCGTTCTCGGGGAAAATCATGACATTGTTCGCCTGACCCCTGCGGAGAAGCACCGTGTCTGTAGCCTGAAAGGGTCTTATCAGCGAGTCCCTAAAAGCTATGGTAACATACCATAGTTGCTGCACCAGTCGACGAGGTCGCGTTGGCGATCGTAATGGAGAGGATGCCGTCCGCAAAATTGGCCAAGTTGGCCGACCACCTCCATGCTGACGTATCTCCACCCGAGATGCGCGAAGGATCAGGATTGGAGACTGCACCACAAACCGGTTTGCCAGAGATGGAGACTTGACCACCGTGTCCCGAAGAAGAGAGGTTGAACGTTATGGCGTTGGTGACACCATCGCAACTCATTTCGGTGTTGAACTCGAAGGTAACGTTTTGCGTGCCGGAATTGTTTGGGTCGACCAGTATGCGGGCATCGTGACCAGGGGTGAATTTAGTCAGAGCTGGGGATGGCGCAACCCAGTTTGTCGTGGGAACAAGTGCCTTGAAGCCAAGGGCTTCCATGGTAATGCTCGGCAAGCAGCCAAAGTACGGTGCTTTACTGTCGTTGTTGAAGGATTCGCCCGACGCAGTGAGTTTGTACTGTTCGTATGGAGCAAACAAGTTGCGCAAAGGGGTGTCGCTCGTGAACGGCGCCTTCATCCAGCCGTCCTGGGTGCAGCTGTTGGCATACGTTTTTGTCGTGTTCTCGTTCGTGAAAAGCATCCAGACAGTGCCAGTGTACTGTCCGGTCGTCGAAGGAAGTGTCTGGGTGAGAAGGGCTTGACGAGAGACGGACCAGAGACCCATCTCGGTGTCGACACCGTCTGAGCCAGGTCGCTGGATAGTGTACGTCCAACTGCCTTGTTGAGTGAGGTCGAACCCGTCCTGAACCGCAGGGAAAGCTCGCCGAAGCGCAAGGAATCGTGAGAACAGTCGGCGCGTATCCATTGTTGGGTCAAAGTGATCCAATGCATTCCAGTCATCGTGGCAGCCAATGAGAGCCTTGTCGACCGCGAAGTTGTAATACTGCTCCGATCCAAGACCGTAGCATCCATGACGCTTCCATGCTTGTGTTCCAGTCATCGCTTGCCGCCTATAATTTCCGACGAGAAAAAGTCGAAAAAGATTCTGGAAGAACATACCCGTAAAGATAGTTGGCAGCGCCCGTGTCAAACAGATAGAAATTTTGCTCCTCGCCATAGTACAACTGAGAGAACAGGTTAACAAGAGGAACAACATCAGCGTCTGGAGACGGACTAGAGGAATGCCAGGCATAACCATGCTCGTGATGAATGAGCCCAACGCACTCATTTGTGTACCGTTTTGAAGACTGGGCCACCGGAAAACGTCAAAATTGCTCGTTCCAAACATATGCCGGGGATCGAGAGCTTTGTTTTGCGAGTTGATAAGGTCGTTTTCAACAAACATTTCATGCCAAGCCGTGATGAAGTTAATGTCCGTGTCGTAGGCGGCCTGCAAGTTGCCGTCCATGCCCAAGAAACGAGTGAGAGCACGGTAGGTCGAATAGTGGAATGCGACGCCGTCAAGGGCATTGAGGGGCGCTTCTCGCAAAAAGTACTGGTTGTCAGATGATGTGACATTCAAGACAGACGAGTATCCCGGAGGGCGTTGAGTCGGTGTGCGACCACGACCACTGATGAACGATTAATCGTGGAGCGAGATTACCGACGATGACTCACATATAGAGGGACCCAAAGGTATTTCCACCGGTAACTTCCCCTGGTATGTAGAAATTGTTCTTTCCCAAAGCGGCGGCACAAGAGCGGGTGCTGGAAGCCCATTCAGCAAGCGCGTCGACGGTCACTTGGGTCGCCTTGTCGATACGAATAGCGTCGATGTCGAGAGCGGTGATTGCCATGCACGAGAAGACCTTTAGCTTGCCAAGGACGGAAGGTTTCCACTCCCGCAAACGATCTTGCACGGAAGCGAACTTGGAGAGCTGACGCTGCCAGTCCGGATGGACACCAAACGCCTCCATGTCGCCATACTGGTCAAAATCGGACTCCAGGCACCCATCCGTGTCGAGGACGACCCGCGTGCCGTCGTCGTTCCAAAAATCGGGCATAACACAAGATGTGTTGCGTTCGTTGATGAGCTGCGAACAAGTGTGAGGAGGGAGGCGAATTATGGCAGGCACAACACACGCTAAAATCGCGATACTTGGTAAAGTTCCAGGGCGTGTATTTCGGATCCTTCCAAACGGCGTTGTGCTCGGCGAGTTCAAAGGGAGTACTCGTGTTCAGATAACTGTCGAGAGTGAAAAACCATAATCTATCAGACGCAGCATACTGACCCTTGAAAGCCAATGAGGTCGGCCATTGTTCCGACCGTAAAATCTGCCATGAGAAACATTCCTCGCGAATGAATTTCTGCAATGGTGGCTTGCCAGTCGGCGATGGTGCCCCAATGTGGGTCCAGGACGGTGAGGTCGAGGGGCGAATAGCTGTCCGCCTGCCACAGCATGTTGAGGAAGGGAGTGCCGGATATAAAGATTACGCGAACACCCATGCCGTGGATGTAGTCGAGCTTGGAAACAAGACCCTTGAGATCCCCGCCATAGCGGAGTTGAGTCTCGCGGTAGTCGTTCTCATACATGGTCCCGAAAAAGTCATTGTTTGATGGGTCGCCGTCTGCGAACTTGTCGAGGAGGATTGTATAGACGGGGAGGGCTCGCCAGTTTGTTGGAGACGCGGTGTATGAGGAGAGCTTGTTTGTAGAGTACTGGGACGGGTCGGTTGCCAGCTGGTTGGTGTTCAAATTGTAGTTGACAATGTCGTCGCGGTAAGGACTGCCCGCGACGAGAATAAAGGAGAGGAAAGCGGTCACGAGACGCCGCAACATGGCGAGCTGGAATGGCGAGAATTTCCAGCGCGTCTATGGGAGTTGAGGGAGCGGAAGACGGAGTCGGACGAAAAGAAAGGCTGAATGCCGCGAAACTGATTGACGCCTGGGCGCCTACGTTAATAATGGGCGTCATGATAGTCGATGGCCGTGACAGACGACCGAGTCACTGATCTCGTTGCTGTCTTTCGCGCCTCCCTGCGTTTGGCGGGTGCAAGGCCTAGCCCATGTCCGCAATATCCCTCGGGGCCTTGAATTTCGAGTCGCCTCCCTCTCCCATCTCGCCCTCGTCCTCCTTTGCCCAGAGATCGTTTGTAACCGCACTACGAGGTCAACGACCGGCCTTTCCTGCAACCCCGACCTCCATGTCCTTCATTGACTTTCCCCCGATCCAAAACTGGTCCGACGTCCATATATCGCGATGGCTTGCCGACATAAAGTGTTCTGGACTCGCGGAAACATTTCGCGCCAACGATATCCGTGGAGACATCCTCCTCGAGTTGGATCAGACAACTCTCCAGGAGATGGGCGTGTCGAGCATTGGGGACCGTCTTCGTATTCTCAATGGAGTCAAATCGCTCCGCCAGCGCAAACTCCCTTCGACCCCCAGGCTCGATATTTCGCCGGAGATCACAAAGCCAGAACGCACCGAGGCGTCTCCTACAACGCGGCTGGCCACCCGAGTTGGACGGCCCGCTCCCCTTCAGCTCAATTCATCGGCTCCCAGAAACGACCTACCGCGTCTCGTTCGCGAGCAACAGCCAGACTCTGCCAGGATCATCCCAACGTGCGACCACTGCCTCAGCCGTCCCAGTTTCAACCCCAGCAGAGCACATCTGCCACAACCCGTCCAGGTCTCCCACCGCTCCCACCCCCCTCCCAGTGGCAAACCCCCAGTACCTCCTGCCCGCCCAACCGCCCGGCCATTGATCAACGGCAGCTCACAACTATCAGGACGCAGAACACCAGATATACCTCCCTACACATCACAGCCACTCCCTCCCGCCCCTCCACAACAGCCTCTGCTCACTCCGTCCTCGGCCACGGCCTGGACTGGCTTGCATCTCCCCGAGAACCCCCGTCCAGGTAACGCTGGCGGAAAGACGCCTGTCCGTTCAAACTCCCCCCTCCTCACCAATTCCAATCGACCGCGAGGTGCTCCGCCCACGATACCTGCCCACGTTCGTGGCAGCTCACTCAACTCTCCGAGCTCAAAGACTCCCCGCTCGACCGCCCAATCATCATTACAAGCCCCTCTTAATCCCCCCGCATCCAATTTATCCCCCATCGAGGAAAGCTTCAATCAGCCCAGTACGCCTTACGTCGTTGGCAACGGTCCCTTCAAGGTGCCAAACACGCCATCTACCGCACCGTCTTTAGACGATCTTCGACGCAAGCTTGTACGCTTTCTTCTTCCCGAGGGAGGCCTCTCTTTTACTGTCGATATCGGCGCCTGTAACAACGCTATCGAGGTGCTGGAGAAGGTCCTTAAGAAATTCGGCAAAGGTACCTCCCGATTGGCTGGCGAAGGTGGTCCCGATGTCCGCGAGACGCCTGAAGGCGGTCTCAGTGTAGATGGATGGGGGGTGTATCTGGATATGGGTCAGGAAGACGGTCCCGGCGAAGCCCTCAGTGAAGCTGAGCTGCTGTCTGTGTGCCATGCGCCGCCGAATCACCCCGTTCGCGAGCACGGTCTCACTTTGCGTCGCACTGGTCTGCCTCCGAGGACGCGGCCTTCCGATGGTTTGGACAATTCACCACCTCTTCGTGGTAAATCGCTCGGCACCGGTAATATGTCGAACATGAGCAAGGCGACCAAGCGGGCGAGCTCCATCAGCATCCTCAGCGGTTTGGGCGTACACGATCCCGAAGGCGCGCTTGATCCACCTTCGCCGACGACGACAAGCGGTCGACTGAGTCCCGGCGCCAAAGCACGTCCCTCCAAACTCCACAATTTCTTCGGACAGCGTCCACCCAGTGAACTCATTACTGACCATCTGACCGAATACTTCCCGATGACGGACAAGAAGGTGCTGGCACGCACCGCTCGCCAAAGCATGATTTTCCGAGGCACTCGCTCCAAGCGCGACAGCGCCGCGTCGTGGATCCCTGCTGCCCCACTTCCCTCGAGATTTAGCACAAGCACACAAGGCTCTGGACGGGCTTCTACATCATCTCCGCGCACATCCTTCTCATCGCATGCTCCTCCTCCACCTCTGCCTACCTCCCAACATCATGATGATATTCCAAGAGTCTCGCTCTCAACCGACGACGGACGCTCAATGGATTTACAAGACCTCTCAACGAGCACCGGCAAAGCCAGCGTGCACCCGCAACTCCTCCCTCCTATTCCTTTCCCTACCGAGTCTCTGTCCGAATCCTTGGAAGGCCTCACGGGGTCGGCTCAGGTTCGCCGAAGTCTCTCGGCGACGTCGGCGAGTCGTCGCATGAGCTTCATGACCGAATTACGAAGTAAACGCGACCGCACCGATACTGCGAGCCTGTTGACTGTGGATGAGATCACTGCGGATTTAGTCACAGACCGCGATCGTTCAGAGGATGACTGGACCAAGGTCGAGTCGACAGATGGTCTGGATACGGATAACGTGGAGAGTACGCTTATTGAGCCGGAAGAAGAAGAGTCGACGCTCAATAACGACTCGGACGGCGCAGAAGAGGACGAGGACGACGATGCAGACGAAGAAAAGGGTGGGACGCGGCAAGGTACGCTTCGTTCGATTCTCTTGTATCTTACCTAGCTCAATCTGGCAGCCGGGAAGTGGATCAAAGGCGCTCTCATCGGAGCCGGGTCTTTTGGCAAAGTGTATCTTGGAATGGACGCCTCTACCGGACTTCTTATGGCAGTCAAGCAAGTCGAGCTCCCTACCGGCTCAGCACCCAACCAAGAGCGCAAAAAGTCGATGCTCAGCGCCCTCGAGCGCGAAATCGAGCTTCTCAAAGAGCTTCAGCACGAAAACATTGTACAATATCTTTGTGAGTTTTCGCATCATCCAATTTCTTGTTTCCTGATACGCAATAGATTCATCGCTGGATGATGAGTATTTGAACATTTTCTTGGAATACGTTCCTGGCGGCTCGGTTACCGCACTACTTCGCAACTACGGCGCCTTCGAGGAGCCCCTTGTAAAGAACTTCGTCCGGCAGATTCTCGAGGGTCTCAACTACCTGCATGAACAAGACATCATCCATCGCGACATCAAAGGCGCCAACATTCTCGTCGACAACAAGGGAGGTGTCAAGATTTCCGACTTTGGCATTTCGAAGAAGAAGGTCGACGACAGTGCGTGCAATCGTAGCGACCGCTAACAGCCCGCTAACGCTCAGTTGAAGATCTCCTCACCGGCAACCGAGTGAACCGTCCGTCGCTCCAGGGATCGGTATTCTGGATGGCTCCAGAGGTCGTCAAGCAAACCGGCCACACGCCTAAAGCGGATATATGGAGTGTTGGATGTCTGGTGGTCGAGATGCTGACCGGGGAACATCCATGGGCTACGCTTACTCAAATGCAGGCCATCTTCAAGGTAAGCTTTGCCTTGGTTTTTGCAGTTTCTGACTGACTGTTCGCTAGATCGGCTCTTCCGCAAAACCTACTATTCCCACAGACATCTCGAGCGATGCGCAGGACTTTTTGAAGAAGACGTTTGAGATTAACCACGAGGACCGACCTTCCGCCGTTGAGCTGCTGAAACACCATTGGATATTCACCCCCAAGAAAGTCGGCAGCAAGAAGATCGCTCAGGCTTCTGCTTGACCTTCGTCTTTTATCCCCCCCCTGTTATATATCATTGTACAGGATCACATTTGTATGCTACGCAATATATCTGCGCTTTTGGAACACCTATTCGTGCTCCTCAACCTCCTCTAGTTGTACATGTTTTCGTTTTGCGAGCGGCTTGTTACCCGAAGCTGCTTTTGCTTTCGGCCCCCAATTTGGTGGCGGTTCTTGATAGCGCACTACCTTGACGGTGTGTATTACAACTTCGGAATGTCTTGCAAAGTTGGCCTCCAACCTAGTGTTGTAAACGGGTCAGTGTCACTCGTTGGCCAGTCAAGTCGTACTTTGGTTCTTTTGAGAGCAGACGATGTGTTGGCGATGTCGGAGAGATATTCTTGACAGGATGGGCTTTCACCCAACAACGGAATATGTCCAGAATCTCGCCCCGCGTTGCGGAGGTCTTGATGGACCCAGCAGATGCATGCGAGCGCGCAACTTTATGTCCTGCGTGCAACAAAGCAGAACTAATCGGAGCTGTAAGAAATTTGCACAGCCAACACCGCGTTCAACTTACGCTATGTCTGTAAACGACGGCGTAACGCAGTGGAAGAATTTGGAAATTTTCGCCGGAGTAAAGTAGAACGGAAAGTCAGCAAGTTCCTAGCGTCGTGAATAGGCGACCTGTACACACAGCGCCAAAGAGGGCGTACCTCTTTGGCGACGCTCAGCATCCCTTTCATACGGGCGGCAGTTCCGTAAGTGTTTTCCTTGCTCTCCACGTGTTCCAGCACTTTTCCAACGAACTCTTGGTTGTGGATAGGTGCCGACCACATCGGACCTGCAGCCTACATCGAATTAAGAGACATCTCAATGAACGCAAACATCGTACATGCAACACTCCACTGCATTCGGGGCAATTTTCTGACACGGGAGGTCCAGCTTGCGTTTTGAAGGTAAGATTTACGGGACCACTTGGGTGCGCCTTCTCGGAGACCTTTCCAAGAGGATGACCGTAAAATGACTGGCAGTCATTGCATATCCAATATATCGAAGTTTTCCTGACGCAGTTCGAAACGACGCTTCGTATACGAACAGCTTGGCACTCACGTTATGGCTCTTTTGACCTCAATGGGCGAAGTCCGTACCCGAACGAACAAGCGAACGTAAAAGTCGATAGACAGACATAGAAGTGGTTCAATGAATCGTCCATATCGAGCGGCGGAGGTAGATACAGAGTGCAGCACAAGACGCAGAGCCTGACGCGCCATTGAGATAGGAAGGGCGGTAGTTGCCACTTACGGCTTCGTGGCAGTATTCGCTTTTGGTTGGGACTCCTCCGTAGTTTGAGAAACTTGAAAGACATTAAATCCTGCGTGGACTCTGAAATCGATTATGTGTACCATTTCTCCGCAAAGTTGGTTGTGGCGAGGATCGAAAGATCGGTGCAAGTTACACACAAAAGACCTTGACGAGAAGTCAGATACCGTGACATCCAGGAATGGGAAATACTCGCCGTCGTCGCGGACGCATTGGACTGCAGCGTCAATGAACGGCGCGGCAGTACCGTATGGGTCGAGATCGACAACATCGACGCGTTTATTCCCTTCACGATGGTTATACATAAGAGTGCTGTTGAGAATCTTGAGAAATGGCAAGAAATATGGCTGATAAACCTCACCAGGCGTCTCCCTCGTTGACCTGGATTTCAACAGGACGGGCTGTGCCTTCGGGGATGTCGGCTGGAGGATTCAATCCGTTTATTTCGACGTTTCGTCTGATAGCTGCGGTAGCGGCTCGCGATAAATCGTTCGCAATCACTTGGCTTCAGGAGTTGAGAATGAGCACATTTGCGGAATGGGTTCCGTACCCTACATGTGGAATCTCTTTGGCATATCGAATCGAGCGTAATCCTGTTGCAGAAAGCGCTTCGAGGATGACAAGTCCTCGTCGCGAGTACCCAGTCTACCTGCGATGAGAGAGACCCAACTAAGTCTGTTGCACTACACTTACAGATTTCGGCGAGTCAGACGAAGGTGCGTCAGGCGATGCGTCAACTAGATGGTAGATTAACGAAGAGGTTGGGCGCGGAACCGACGCTCACGCTTTGCTCGTTTCTTTGGCTTCGCGCGCCCAGCGACCTCGGCTTCCTCCCGGTTCTTCTCCTTGCCGTCTTTCTTCTGCTTTGCGAGCAGCCACTTGAGCTGTTTTGATTCGTGAAGAAGCTGGCTCCATGTTTTTATGCAAGCGACGCTGAGATCGCGGTTGAACTCTTGGACTGGATTGAGAAACGCCTCGTTGGACGAGAGAAGGATATGGGACGTGTTTTCGGTGTGCAGAGTGAAGCCTTCGGGGATGTGGATTTTTGTATTCTCCGCCATGAATGTGCGTCTGAATACGCGCAAGGAGCGACGCGAGAATGCAAGAATGATGTTGCGTGAGCGTGACCTGCTCGCTTGCAACGATGCCTCCAGCTGGTAACCGGAGGTGCAGCCTTTTCAGCTTGTTCCAACTCCTGCCTTTTACACCCGTCAAGACAAACTGCGACCTGCCCTTGACCACTTTCGATGTGTTCCCCAATGGACATGGTGAATTAAACCCGTTCCGAGTCAGTCGCTCAAATTACACCGTCCTCAGGCTCAGAAGCCGAGAATCTTGTGCCCAATTCTCCGCGTTCGTCCGACTGCACCAGTACTGTCACTTCCGAAAACACCATCAAGGCGGTTGAATGCGCCAGTCTCTTGTCCTTGGGCCCTGCCGCGTCCCCATTGCTTCTCACTCCGCCAGCGATCCAGCTACAATCTCCCAACTCGCCCAAGTTGTGTCCATCGTTCTCCGCCGACCCCCAGAAATCCCCAACCGGACTTGGAAAACGCCGAGGCTTCAAAGGCGCACCGTTATTCACTCCCGACACGGCGAAAAGGCAGACCTCATCGTTCTTGTCTTCTGCTACCAAATCTCCGCGAACTCCACTATCAGCTGTAACAAACCTCATACGAACGCCCACTATGAAATCGCCCATCAAGTCGCCCAAGTTGCAGCCTGCTCCGCCCGAACTTCCGATCTCAGATGCGTTGCAGCGAATTTACTCGGCGGAGGATCCCTTTTCTGTCACTGCCGAAAGCTGCTTTTACAGTCCGGATGTCTGCGGAGCCGTACCGTTCTCGGTGCTGTTTCAAGTCGATGTGTACGCGATGGACTCTACCTGCGAGACGACAAAACCCAAGCTATGGGCAACACACGTCTACGACGCGATGGTGCGCAAGGACTACGTTTCGGCCGTTAGTAAAGCCTCTTCGACTCTTTCTCGCGGATGCAACGAAGGTCGTGGTGGCGTCGAGGAACTCAAGCTGGCCGTTGGCTGACCGCAATGTACATACATACTATAGATTATCCTTCAAATACATCGCTATTCAGGAAACAGTCTCCCCAGAGCGCACCTGCACAAGAATGAGATGGTGACAATTCGCCCGCGCAAGAGTGTGCTCACCTCCTTGCCGGTCTTCTTGATCTTTGCAAGGACGTCTTCATAAGGGATGGTGCCCTTGACGAGAACCTCCTGGGTGTCGAGGTTGACGGTGAACTCGGAAACACCTGGACGGAGTTGTCATTGGGATCGAGGCTAGTTCTGGTCGTACCATCGGCCTTGGCTTTCTCGAGGACGCGCGTAATAGCACCGGAGCAGCCGGAGCATGTCATCTAGAGGCCCGATGAGATACGCTCATCCGTGCAATTCCCGAGCTACCTTGACGTCGAACTTGTAGGTGTGTTCTTCGGCCTAGAGAAGGGAGACTCAGATCCCATGCAGCAAAAGCTCAGACGACGGACCATGGTAGTGAGGGAAGGAAACGGATGGGTGTGTCGGCCTGCTGTGATCGCTTATAAACTGAGGCCTTGCTTGATCAGCTCCGTGACTGGTATAAACGCGTATGGCTACACATCGCCGAATCATCTTCTAATTTGGGCTATCTCTATAGGCTCGTCTCCCTCGGTGGCGACCGCTTCCCACCCGTCTCGTCCACGTAGTCGTGTGATCCACGGAGCATTGACAAACCAAGCAAACATCGCGGGCAACTCCCGCTCAGAACGATGGGTGATGTAGTACACTGGCACTCCGGCCAGAACGAAACCTACGATTCCAATGTTGAGGCATCAAGTCACATTCGGCTCAGAGAATCGTACCAAGAACTGCAACTGCAGGTAGCGGCGCTGCAATGATTGGCATACACAAAAGGAATAAGGCGACCGCACAAAAGGTCAGTGGAGTAATTATCCACGTTCTGTACGGCCTGGGCGAAGTTAGCACTCAAATTATGTGGGTCCAAGACCCCTACCTTTCCAGCAGCGGCTCTGTGACTCGCAAAACGACAAGAGCTAGAACCTACAACGTCTTGAGATCACTGCTAAATCCGACCTCAACACATACCGTCAAAAAGTAGAAGGCCCAGGAGGCGACGACCGAGAAATTGATCAGGGAGCGAAATCCGCCGCCGATGAGGATGAAGGCCGCCGTAATACCTGCTTGCAGAAGAGTTGCGTTGATTGGCGTTTTCCTTGTTGGATGTAGGCGCCCAAATAGTGCCGGAAGATATCCCTGTCGGCTGGCCGCGTATACCAGGCGAGAAGATGTGTAGACAGAGCCTGCGGGATATGAGCAGGGAATATCAGAAAGGACGACACACACCATTTAATGCACCGAAGCAGGATATTGCCACCATGAACGCAAATATTGTGCCGCCAATGGGCCCAAAGAGGGCTCTCCCAAAGTCCATCGCTACAGTGTTACTCAAACTTATTGTGTTCTGTTTTCCTTGCTATATCAATGGGTTTCCTGTGCGCTGTAAATCATACCTTGTCTAGAACAACAAAGTATGCCAGGTTCGCCAGGAGGAATAGTAGCTACAAAATTGAGAAATGGTCGGGCTGGAGGGAGAACGTACTGTGACTATAGACATGCTCGAGTGTATTGCCCTCGGAATGTTTTTCTCTGGGTTTTTTATTTCGCCGCCGACGTAGTTTGCTTGGTCCCATCCATCAAAGGCCCAAAGTCCGGAGTACAGCGCCAGAGAGTACGCTGACGGACTTGTGCTAGAGTCTGCGAACAACGGCTCGGTCAGCGAGGTCGATTGTTTCCCCCGCGCAAGTTGAATAATTCCGAGAATCGTCATTGAGATCTATAAACAAGCTCAGAAGGTTTCGAGAAAAGTATGAATCGAACGCACCAGGGCGGCCACCTAGATACGCTTCAATTATGAGTGGTCAAGCATGGTGGGAGCAGCGAACCAACTTTGATAGTCGTGAACACAACCGCAACACGGGTTCCTAGCTTGCGGGCGGCTACACAAAATCCCGTAACAATCGTCACTGCGCCGAGGGCGACGAGTTTAATGGCCCACTGCAACTTATAAATGAAGTGCTTTGTTTATGCAACAAGCGATTTACCTGGGGGATGTCGTCTGGAGAGACCTCTGCACGGCCAGTGTGCCAGATAATTCGATTTATGTATTCCGAAAAAATCAGACTGATGACCGCATTCCCACCAGGCTTGAGGGCTATAATTGCCGTCCATGCGAACAAGAAGGAGACCAGCTCCCCATACGCGTACGCCAGGTATGCCTGAGCTCCGCCGTTCATAGGAATAGCACTCCCCAGTTCGGCAAAAGAGCTGCAGGGATGAGTGGACGCGCACAACCATCGCCAGAAAGCATACCTAGCGCCAGTCCATCCAAGAAGACCGCTTGCAGCCCAGACGACCAAACTGGCGCGTGTCAGCCAAAGAATCCACCCGGCAAGAGAACGAACCTCGAGCCCACAGAATGAGTATTCGCGACCACGATTCCAGGAGAAGAGCTTGCCGCGGATTAGGACGTGATTCACGAGGGTCTTTATATTCGTACAATATCCCTGAACCGATTTGGAGCCCCACTATGAGCGCGATACCTGACGGAGAGTTGAATGCACCGCTGCACGGTGCTGGCCGCGCTGCTAACCATTCACTAGTCCTATACTCTTCTCTCCTGCGTGCTCTGCTTCCAGTATTTCGGGGTCGCCTATGCTGGCGCTGAGCGGGAGCAAGTCGAACTCGAAGCCTGAGACTGAGTAGGAACGGGTCCTGGTTGACCTCGTTGGAGGAATCTCGGGACCATCTGAAACTTCGAGTGCGCGGAGGGAATCGTCAGAGTCGTGCGATGAGCGCGGCGAATAGTTTTTTGGAGAAGCAAGCGGTGCGTAGGAGGTCATTGGACGACCTGTCACACGGCTTGCAATGAGATAGCATGCAGCAGCCACCAACCACTCCTACAGCAGGCTATGCCTACCCAGCATACGCATACACTCCCCAGTCGAACCCCTACCCGTATTCGTACGGCTGGAACACGTACTATCCCCAGCCCCAGGTACAACCACCCAAGCCGACCGCTCCTCAAAGAGCCGCTACAATCCCAAGCGTCGCTGCAGCCGCGACTGGTGGTGCTACTGGACGCGGTACGCGCAAGCAAGCAAGTGTGAGGGGTCTCTTCACCAAAGAATGTGCGTTTAGCATCCCAGGTATCGATTCTTTTGACTGAATTTCTTAGTGAAAAACCTCATGTATGGCTTCGGGGACGACCGCAACCCAGCCAATGATACGGTCAATGTAATGGAAGAGATTCTCATCGAGTATATAACGGACGTGGTGCGTGTTACGATTGGACCTAGATGCATATGTTATATTCTGTTCTAGTGCCAAACTGCCGCAGCGGAGAACAAACGCGCTCGTCTCTCAATCGAAGACCTTCGGAGGGCCCTATCGCGACCGGCGGACGCGAAGAAATTGGCACGAATGGAGGAGCTGCTGTTCATGCAGGAGGACATCAAGCGGGCCAGGGCCCAGTTCGAGGAGAACGATATGAACCATCCGCGGGAATTCTAGTCGGTGCCGAAGTTTTCTTCATTCTTCCATGTCTTCCGGCTGGGTTTCTTCTTCCTCATTTGACGTGGCATTACGACCGCGAACACCTGCGAGCAGAATCATGAGCCAAATGCAGACAAGACGCGCGTGCACTCCACCTCCGCTTTTTGCCAGCGGCAACGAGTATTGCTTAATCCATTCCTCGCTTTCCCAGACTGCCGAAGCTGTTGAGTGATGGACCAGAATATGAAAGATGGCCATACTGGCTCTGTTGCCGCCGGGCTGCTGGGCCAGACCCTTGTTGGGGCGCGCGAGATTTACTTTGACGACTCTACCGTGCAGTTCGTTCAGATCCATGTTGTCGATTGCGTCCTGAGCGTCGGCGGCCGAGGCAAACGTGACAAAGGCAAAGCCTCGATGTTTTGAATCTGACATGGGGTGAGCTCGAATGGGCAGAAAAAGGAAGGCAACTGACCGGCCTGCAACGCGGGGTTGGTGGCAGCAGAAGGCAACTGAACCTCAATGATATCGCCTGACGGCATGATTGAATTGGGCTGCGAGTTGGTGTGGTGGAAAACACACCAAAGGTGGAAAACTGCTCGTAAATCGCGGCCTCGTCAAGGTCCTCTGCGACGCCGCCAACAAACACTGAGGGGGGTCAGTAAAGGTAGACCGAGTCGCGAGCATTTACCTGTCTTTTTGTTTTTTGCCCCTTCGTCCATGATGAAGGTCAACTCGAAAGCAGCACGAAACTCCCACGATGGTCGGCGGTTTGCACACCCTCAAATGGCTGCCAGTTGGCTATGCCGGCTTAAACGATGCCAGTTTCCCCACCCTCCCTGGTACTCACCAACCTCTATGAAGACTTGAACATGCTGCCTTCACCCGTCTCCAGCGACTCCTCCTTCGACACGGATGATGAAGACGAAACGTCAAACACCCGCGTTTCTCCGTGCTGGGCAGCGTATCGAGCGACTCTGAAGCAGGCTGGCATTCGTCTTGACACAGTGCAAGAAGTTCGCGACGAATACAACACAGTTCGCGGCCAAATCCCGGATTACTTTTTGTTCAAGCACGCTGGAGACAAAAGCGACGCACTCTGTCCCGATGCAGGTCTTGTCAGTAGTGTCTGTGCTATCGTCTGCAGCTGTCTGAGCTGTCCCAGCCCGACAATCTCTTCCGCGGTAGACGAGCCAGCGATGGTACAAGGGTTGTAATCAAAGCAGTTCACGGTTGCTCCCGCGAATTGGCCGTCATTCGCTTTCTTTCCTCCTCGCTGCTGCGCCAAGATCCCATGAATCATTGCATCCGTCAGCGCGCCCTTGTTGGATCTGTAACGGCACTGACTCCGCTAACAGCTATCCTTGATATCGTCGAAGTGGAGGACGACAATGTTGCGTTCATCGTAATGGAGCAGGTCCGTTTGATAGTTCTCCCAGCTGCAGCCCTAACGCGCGGTAGTGGAGCTCGCAATTAATAGACGACGACGGCCCTTGCTCCCTGAGACTCTTTCTTGCGGCCATTCGGCAGTGCATCGAGGTCCGCGCAATCTACGGTCTTTTCGGTGCTCAGGCTGATCGGCCACAGCATGTTGTGTTCATGCACAAACACCAAACCGCACATTTAGACATAGGGCTGCGGAATTTGTTGACCAACTACAAAGGTGCGGTACTCAGCGTGCTCATCTCGGAACTCGTCTGACCATTTGGTCAGGCAGCTATGCGTACATCGATTACGAGCTTAGCCGCCGTTTCGATTCTTCTTGCCAGTCGATTTACATTCGTGGCTTTCGTTCCACCGAGATTCCTCCTGAGTGCGAGGGCGGCGAATGTCCCGATCCATTCAAGGCTGATGTATGGGCGCTGGCAATTCTTATTCTGCGCGCGTGCAAAGTCGGTTCATTCCATCCCGATAAGCCTGTATTCACCCCGTTTCAGTTGGCAGGTTATTGCATCCCGGATTTCGTTCATTTCACGACGTCCATGCTCAATCCGAATCCGCACGCCCGACCGACCATGTTACAAGTGTTGACTGCTTTCGATGAGATGGCATCGTCCATGGGAGATCTTGATCGTTTGCCAGGTCCACATTAATACATATTGTTTCAATCTGGCTGTGCCTCCTCCCCCGCTTCTAATCTCTGGCGCTTGCGTTGCAAATATCGTTCTCGCGCGCTCTGAACGGCTTCCCCATCATTGCGTCGGGTCACCACCCGTTGTGTGCGCTCCTCCTCTTCTCGTGCCTTTTCTGCCTTTATGCGCTCCTCCTCGTCGACCATTTGCTCCTGTATCTCGCGTGCCCTCCGCTCATTGATCTCTCGTCGACTGGCAGCGGTCCCAACAGCGCGATGAGTCTCCACGTTGTTTTCCACTAGGACCTTGTTGGTCCGCTGCAGCGTTCTGGTGTTCGGCGCGGACAGATTCAGACCGGCGACAAGAAGATCGCGTTTGTCGACGATTTGGTTATCATCGTTGAGCTCCACGTCTCTGCCCTCTGCGCGCGCCTTCTTGGCTCGTTCGAGGTCAGAGACCGGGGTATAATCTGGGGGTTTCGTTATTGTCAAGTTTGGCATAGGCCCGACGACAGGTTTCTGGGTCGCCGCGACCGTGGCTTCGTGCTTCTGCTCCGATTCCTGCAATAGTTGCCGGTAGAAGTGGGCCATTCCAGACGACGAGCCGCCTTGCTTCTTGAGGAGTTCTGTGTTTCGCTGAGCATTACGCGTTCGAGTAGACTTTTGCAACTTACCGTCGCGTTTCTTCTCTTCCTCTTCAGCCTCTCGCACCTTTGCCATTTGGTCTTTGTATGCTTGGGTGACGAATTTCTCCTTGTCGGCGAATTCGTCTCCCTCCGCCTCGCGATCCCGCTGCATCAGCTTTTCCTCGGCGCGTAGATAGTCCAATCGACGAGTTTGGGCCGAATTGAGCAAGCCGTGGATGTATTTAGGCTGAGAGGTGTGAGCACGAGTGCATTGTATCTCTAATGAACGATACCTTGCGTTCCTGCGCCTCGAGTTCCTTTGCCTCCTTCTGGCGAGCTTTTGCGTCCTGCATTTTGTCCCAGACCTCGTCGTACTCATACACAGTCGCGTCTACTTTCTTCTCCGCCTCCATTCGCTTCTTGGTGGTGCGTGAGGTGTGTACATTCTGCGCGAGAAGTTTCTTGTTTGCTGCGGCATTCTTGTTGAGCGACACGGACGACGTCGGGGCTGCGTCTACAGGATCGTCGTCGCCGAAAGCAAAAGCAGCCGGGCGCTTGAGGGACGGGAGGGGCGATCCTGCTGCTGCGTCTTGGGGTTTGGCGAGTGAGAAAGAGAGTTTCATGACGTTGTCACGCTCCGCACTCTCTCTCCGCACATCACAATGGACCGACGAAGAATAAACGGACCCACGGAAGAGAGCTTCGCGCCTGTGTTTGAGGCAGACCCCGAACGCTGGACAGTTGCAGATGGGAGAAAAGAGAGAGGTCCCCTCGATATTCGCGCAATTTGTGCGACACTGGGGCCATTGTAAGCGCCGTCGTGCTCATTCATTATAGTTCTGCAGCCCGGTCTGATTACCCAGGCCAACGGCTCTGCATATATCGAGACCCAGAAGACGAAAATCGCATGCGCAGTGTCTGTCAATTCTCCACAAAACAACTGTCGGCTGTTTATCCAACTGTAGCTACGGGCCGCGCCAGTCGAAAAATGCATCGTACAGCGACTTGGGAAGATTGAACGTAGAGGTCAAGTTCACACCATTCTCATGTACTCGGCGGCGCGCGCCTCTCCGGGTGAGTCGACCTTGTTTGACGCGTTCCAACTTTAATCAATCTCAGCTTTTAGGACGCTGAAGACCGCTCCCTTGCAGTCGCTATTCACCAAGCTCTGATCTCTTCCGTACGACTCGAGCTCCTCCCTAAATCGACCATCGACATATTCATCACCATCATCGAGTGCGACGGGCTACAAAGTTGTGTTGCTGCTGGATCCATTGCAGCCAGTACTGCTCTAGCAGATGCGGGCATCGAGCTTTTTGGTCTCGTGGTGTCTTGTGCAGCGGTCAGTTGTCAATTGCGTCCGTTCGGCCATACTGACTCCCGGCAGTCGCTCGTAGAGAACCAAGTCTGGCTCGATCCGACAGAAGAAGAAGAGAACGCGCCTCTAGCGGTACACTCATACTGTCCTGTCTGCCCGCATTGAACAAAATCACAAACGTGTGGCATACGGGCCAAATGTCAGCAGCGGACGCGCTTCGAGTGTGTAACGGCACAACTGCTCAACCAGTCCTAACCATTCACAGTGCATGGAGGCGTGCCAACAAAAGAATGCCGAAATACATTCTGTAGTCGCTCAAGCCCTGTTAGAGAACGCAAAGATATGAGATGAAAACATAAAACTCCGTTTGCGCAGTGTAATAGAGTCCGATTATTTTTGAAGAGAATCTACAGGAGTAGCCTGAATGGGTAGCCTGCCAAAGTTGATGAGAAACGCGTTGCTTCAAAAATACAAATAGTTTTACCTCTGTTTTTCACCTTGAAGAGCACGATGAGGATCGAGTAGACGACCATGATGATGGTGGTCCAGAGGTACACCTGAAGGCGCTGGCGTTGCCCCGAAGTCTGGTACGGGATCACCATGACGAGCATGAGGAACGCGAATCCGAGAGTGCCATCTAGCGATGCCTGAGGGCAAAGAGCAAGGAGAAAGAGTTGGACGTACAAACGACCGCAATGACCTGGACCTCCTGACCATACTGGTTTTGGTATCCACCAGCGATCCAGCTACCATCGCCACCAACATAGGGAGAGTTGCGAATACGAGTGAACATGTATCCGGAGGTCATGACGAGGGCTATGAGAATGGTGCCAATGGCCCATGTCCAGCGACTCTGCAGAATTGGCAGGATGAATCGGACAGTGACCGCAAAGGCGAGTATTCCAGCGGCTACAGTGATCCATTGAGCCCAATCGACGGGCGCAGTATATGGGATCGGAATCGGGGTGTGGCTGGAGAGGTGCTGAGCCAACGGCTCGGGCTCAAAACCACTGAATTGAATCAGGACAATGCAGCCAGTTGCAATGCAACACGTACTGAGAGAAGTCGTTAGCGCGAAGGAGGTTTGCTGGATGCGCGAGGGCCCTCGGTGGGAGGGTATACGTGGACAACGGGAGCGGAGGAGAGACCAAGTTTTTGGAAGACTGTTTGGCCCTCGTCAAAGTCGAGTGTTGCGAAGAAGTGGTGGTCGCGGTGAGCTTTGGATGTTTTGGACCACGCTTTGGCGACCGCGTTCCACGATGGATTGAACTCTCTGGATGGCGTTAAACGCGGTTCTGAGGAAAGGGCTCGAGACGAACTTGCAAGGCATACATCTGCGACGAGGGTCGAGGGCGGTAAAATGGACGGAAGCGGACCAGTCGCGGTTGGGAGCAGTCAATAAGTCGAATGAGTCGGCATCGAGCTTGATGACGCCGCCGCCAGCAGCAGCGAGAGATGCAAGCTTCTGTTGGGTTTCTGAAGAGGCAGCGAGGGCTAGGGGAAGCGCAAGGAGTGAAAACAGCAATCGCATGTCGACGTGGAAGCCAGGATGTGTGACGAGCAGCTTAATATCCGGCCGCTGCCTTGTATGCACCACTCTCAGGTACTTAATTGCACTCAGTACGATTCTCAACCAGTGTGAATCCCATTCCGCAGATCCAAGGATTGCTCTTAGCATAAATTCATGGCTAGCCATGGCTTGCTCCTTCGTTTATTCCTCTCTCCGACGTTCTTCTCCGTTCATGTCGCCCTCCGGTACCTCAATACCTACCCCGACCACATTGGCATATCTTACTACCTCACCAAGCGTCTCCGCGAACTCGAAACAAGCGAACTCGGCGACGTCTGGGGCTTTGTGTGCCATCTCCTCGTCACCCGGCCTACAAAGTCTCGCGCTCTCGAGGCATTTGTGGTCGATGTCGCTCAGCGGTCAACTCATCTCGCCATGAATGTATGTGTATCAACCAGTCTCATATATATCTCTCCTAAAATGTACTCTAGACCCTTTGGTTTATGCAGGCGGCCCTCCGGGATCTGTCCACTTCCTCAAACCGGTCTCAATCGTTCTTCATCTGCCAACGGGTGCTGCACAAATGCCACGAAATTATCTTCTCCGACCTCCCACCCCTTGCGGCCGCACCGTACTCCGGACTGAGTCTCCCGTTTCAGTCTCGTATTCTTCGTCGCAAAGTAAAGCCACATTTTGAGCCCGCGGTCATTGGCATTTCCATGGTTCTTGCAGGGGTACCGGGGATGCCCCAGCTAACGGAGATAATGGGCGACGTCGCGATTGAGCAGGGACGCGTTGAGGAGGAGGGGACACAGTTCAAGAGCATAGAGTCCCAGGAGGAGGATGTCGCGTCTTTTGGCAGTCCGAGTTCCATCGCTCTATCTCTCGACGACGAAGACGATCCCGAAGAACGCGAAAGGGGGCATCAGTACGCGCCGAGCTATTCTTCACCCGAGCTCGCTCTATCCAACGGTCACACATCGGCGCGGATGGTCCGAAGCCGCACAGTGGAGGCTGCACAAACTGCACCTGCGCTCCCTCTACACCTCCGAAATATACGAAGATCGAGGCAATCCGAAGATCCTCTGGGGCAACTTGATGCAGAGTCTATTTCGACACCGTACCAATCGTCTCCGTCACTCTCGGTCTCCTCTGCACGCTTTCCACCAAGGACGGCCTCGATGAGCATGGGCGATGCATTATTGGGAAGCTACGACGTGGCTTCCCAGGTTCACCTTCTTCGAAGTCATTATTGTCGATCCGAGGTGCGACTTCCAGAGCCCTCTCCTTGATTAAAATGTCTAACGCCTATCAGATTCAGTTCCTCATCACTCTGGAAAATATCTGCAACAGACTGTTGGTCGTTCCACGACCAGCTCGTGTCAGCGCGCTGCGAGCAGAGCTAACCGCGCTGAATCACAAGCTTCCGGCCGAGGTGTGCATGCCTATGTGGTGCTCCTCGGCAGATACGCCCCCAACCTCACGGCGTGCCCCATCCACATCACCGGATCGTACGAATACCTCCAGGCGAGAGCGTGGTTCTCAACTCGGCTCAACATGCTCCGTACCTGCTTGTTATGGAACTCCTCAACGACGATCTCGACTTCGATCCCAGCAAACGCGGGAATAAAGAGGTCTTGAAAAAGATTGTGGTCAAGGAGAACCAGCGTAAAGGTGCCTCGGCGGATCTGATACCGTTCAACGCGCCTGGACAATCCACCAAGCTCGATTTCTTGAATGACGCAGATGTGGCTACTGGGAAGCAAGCCGAAAGCGACCCGAAACCCGCACTTCAGATGGCAGCAGACATGGACGAGGAAGAAGTAGACCTTGTTGAACAACTGTATGGCGCCCAACAGTCGCTTCGTTCTCAACCAATCGATCTCTCCGACTCCATTGTGCTCCCGCCAGCTCCGAAAAAACAGGGATCTGGACATGGCCGCCTGGTCGCGCTCCGTTCCACCCTCTCCCTCCGCCTTCGATGCCAGTCCGTCCATGTCGCAGTCAATATCACATACCTCCATCCCTCCACCCGAGGAAGCACCGCCTGTTATCACGCTCGATGAATACTCTGAGCGCATGCGGACGGCAGCGATCATGCTCGCCCAACTGAATGCGAACCTAGCACATCCCTATGCCAGTCACATTCCTGGGATGACTGGGCTCCCTGATGTGACCGTTCCACTGCGGTGGATACCTGGGTCTAGTTGGATTGTGAGCAGCGATCAAGGCTCAAGCGACGTACCAACTAGCGGACGCATGCGACTGCAACATTCGGAGGCGGCTGCCATACGGGACCGCATTATGAAGGAGATGATCGACCTGGAGCAGGAACGAATGGAGAGGATGAAGGAGAATCGTGAGGATCGAGGAACGCTGCGGATTGGTGCCCTTAGTGGTGAAGATGAGGGTATCATACGCCGCGAATTAAATAAAGCTGATCCCTCCGCTGTCGTATTCAGCGAGTCCTGGGCTGCCAAAAAGGTGCCTATAGTTCACTTGCCTCGAAAGCAGTGCTCACATTCTCTAGAGCAGGATAAGGCAAGGCTCTCCCTATGGCCATTTGGGTATGTGTGGCGCGGCTTTTGCGTAAAATCGAGCTGCTGACTAGGCATTCGAGCAAACTGGGATTGTATCTCAGTCATCGTCAAAACTGGAGCTGATTTGCGACAAGAGCAATTGGCTGTCTCGCTGATTCGGGAAATCCAGCGCATATGGGAGGAGGAGAACTGCACTTGTTGGGTCCGATAGTAAATGTTTTGCTCCATCATTCACCATCCCGCAACTCACTCCCTGATGCAGCTTTCGAATCATGATCACAGGCGCAACATCTGCCTTGGTGGAGACCATAACCGATGCTGTGTCCATACACTCGATAAAAAAGGCGGAATATGCCCGCCGACTAGCCGAAGGTCGACTCGGCCATGTAACACTCCTGGATCATTTTGCCAACGTAGGCTCTCGCATCCCAATCTCCCGTTTAAACTTGAACGGATCTAGACCTATGGGGATCCTTCATCCGCGAAATTCGCCCGAGCTCAGCGTCACTTTGTCAAATCTCTCGCCGGTTTGTCCCATCCAAATATACTGACGCACCTGGCTAAACTCTGGCAGGCTACTCCGTTGTCACGTATCTGTTGCAGGTCAAAGACCGCCACAACGGGAACATCCTCTTAGATCGTGATGGTCGACTAGTCCATATAGGTCACAATATCGCCAGTTTTCCTTTTGTCACTTACTGGTTGGCCGCAGATTTTGGATTTATCCTCAGCCAGTCTCCCGGAAACATCGGTTTTGAGGCAGCGCCATTCAAACTTCCGCTGGAATACGTTGAAGTCCTAGGTGGCGTTGATGGGCCCATGTACCTCGAGTTTCGACGCCTATTTCGAGAAGGCTTCGAAGCCGTTAGAAAGCATGGCGATAGAATCATCAGTCCGTGCTCCTGCTTTTGGCTTACTCTGTCAGCTCATGTTCCTTTGTACAGCTCTTGTCGAGTTGATGCAAAAAGGTAGGTTCCATGACCTCGTGGCACTCATTCTCAGCCATCTCCTTAGATTCTACGCTACCTTGTTTCGCTGCTTTCGGCGAGCAAACAGCAAATCAACTGCGTGACCGGCTACAACCAGCCATGACGTACTCTCTCGTCGGCGAATACATCGACCGGCTCATAGACACTTCCTTGGGCTCGAATTGGACTCGGTTGTACGACTCTTACCAGTATTATTCACAATCGATATTGTGAGGCTATCTGTAACTATCTGCGTTGTCTACTGTACAATAATTCAAGCGGATCTGAGGCCTGAGGCGTGCCAGGGCAAGAGGTAGCGTGGGAAGTTCTGAACGCCGGACGCCATATCAGGTAATTCTTCCTACGTGGACTGCCGACTGTCGGTGCACACGTCAAGGTTTCGTCCTCCCTGGCTGAATGGGGAGTCATGACTGAAAGTCGGGATACTGTTCTTATGCCACTTGTGCTCCATCTATGGACACCACCGCACTTTGAAGGCCTCCTTTAGCTGGAGAGGAAGAAGACAAGGCTCATAGCTGCATTTGCTTTACTACCTGCGAAGCGAATAGCGTACTACGACGAAACTGAGTCACCGCCATCGTAAAATATCTTGAATAGACTGGATCCACACGCTGAAGCGATCCGGCATGGCGGTCGCATATGTAGACTTGTAAACGCTGTTCGAGATGTCTCCCGGAGTCAGACCGTAAGATCAGGCTATGAGGGGAGAGTTGGGACGTACTGTTGGACAATCCAGGATGAGCGCCTCATGCTCGCACCTGCAGTCTTTCGTAACACCGCAAGTAAATTGACGAGTCCTACCAAGGGACTTGTTCGCAGGCGCAGATGTGTTGTCCGTTGATGTCCAGACGGACGAAGCTCTCGTGCCTGTGCTCAAATGTTTCTGAAGAAAGGCCGGTGCGTACCCGAACGCTCATAATAACAGTAGCTGCCTCGAGGAAATTTGCATAAACACGAAGGATCATCTGTGAAGAAACTTGACATTAGCCAGCCGGAAAGAAAGTGCAATACATGGTCCCAGTGAATTATGGTAGCACGAGCAGCCAGAAAAGACGCTCGTCACAGGTGTGACTTTGAGCGGGCAGTTTTATGGACCACACCAGCGAGTCGTCGCCCGCGTCTCTGCAGTATTCATACTTCGCGGCACTCAATCCCCTCTTCAATACCTATGATCGATTTGCCCTCTGGCGCTCAGATCTCGGCCTCCCCTCCCCTGGCACGGTAGAGAATCTACAAAAAGAAACAAAATGTTGGCTTCGTCACCTCTCTCCATGTTTCGCTTCCTCATGCACGACCAGCTACCCACCTCTCAAACTTCATCTTCGATGGAGGACGCGCAGACCTTACCAAGAGCTTCTCCATGAGCCCGCTCTTCCAAGTTACCCATTCCTTTGCCCTTGGCTCTCAAACAGCACCTCCGTCATACAACTTTGGCGGAATATTTGCGAGTTCAAAGGTAATTGCTTTCAAAGCTGTATCGTTTCCCCTCATTTTTTCCAGGTGTTCTTGCAAGGAGGGGTTGACCATGACGGGAATGTTAGTGGTCGTTTCAACTACGGATGGGCACCGAGCGCCGTCACGAAGGTGCAAACACAGGTGAGTGCTAATAGCCACCGAGTAACCGCGCTCAACGCGACTAGCTGTCATCCCAAGTTGGCCACAACATGATACAGCTCGAACACGATTATCAGGGTGCAGACTTTAGTCTCAACGCAAAGGCCATAAACCCCTCTCCCACGGATGGAACCGGCATATACGTCGGTAGCTACCTCCAATCTCTCACCAAAAACCTCGCCCTCGGTGTCGAGGGTATCTTCCAACGACCAACACCCGGCGTTTCTGAACTCGCCCTCGCCTACCTCGCAAAAATCACCAGCACCGACAAAAACTGGATTGCAACAGCGCAAACGCAAGGCCTCGGCGTTCTTCAAGCCACATACTGGCATAAACTGAGCGAGAAGGTCGAGGTGGCCGCAGAGTTGCAGCTTATTGCTCTCCCTACGCGCCGGGAAGCCGTCACCACAATAGGCGCAAAATACGACCTTCGGTTGGCGACCTTCCGGGCGCAAATCGACTCCACAGGGAAGGTCTCTGCTCTCCTCGAGCAGCGCTTCACTCCCACCTTTGCCTTCTTGATGGCCGGAGAAATTGACCACTTCAAGGTTTGTCCTTTTTTTTTTCTCGCACTGTAGCGAGCTAAAATTGCCATAGAATGCGGCCAAAGTTGGCGTCGGTGTAATGATTGAAAGCTCTACCTTAACGCCGGAGGAGATGGGCATGGTTCCTCCCTCATAGTCATCTCATAGTAATACGATTAATTGCTGTCTCCACTCTCGACATAAAGTCATTCACATTGGGCAACAGTGCAACAGGATTCCCCTGACTTCACTGAGATTTTGGCCTATGAAAGGTGTGCTGTACACGGTTGTTTTTATTACATCCCAAGTTGAAAGGTAACGAAGATTAGGCATAGAAGAACAAACTGAAGATTATCGCAGCTGCAATCCAGGCGGTGGAAGCCTCTGTCCTTGAACCCGTGTTGGCCCCGACTGATCCACCAGCGACCCACTCGCTATAAGCCGCTTGCAACTCCAGCACAAACGCTGCTCCTTCGGGAGACTGCTGTCCTTCTATGCCAAACTGGTCGGGATTCACAACCGGCGTAAGCCATCCATCGCTGGTGAAGTGGACGAGGTTGGCCAGAGACGCCGCAGAAGCGCTGGCGCTTGGAGCCGCGGAAGAGGATGTAGAGGCGCTTTGCGATATCCTCGAGGAGGAGGTGGACGTGTTAGACGCCTTGGTCGCAAAGAGTGCTAGACGGCACTTCTCGGCGTTGGGCAAGTGCGTATGATCGTTGGAAATCAAGGATAGTCTATAAACCGTGGCCGCTATTAGACAAGTCGATGCCGTGTCGTAAAACATTCCAGAGGTGGTTATGGGTTGGTCGGCGTAGTTAGTGAAGATATTTGTAGAGTCCTGGTCTGAGTTGGCACAGAGTCTCAGCGGCGGAAGCGCAACTCACGATGTTTGCAAACATTGCGCTGTGGATCTCCTTCACCCAGCTTGCAAGGTCCTTCTGTTGGCTCGAGAAAGATTTGCTAAAGGGCGAATTTTTCATCGTTGCTAGGACTCGCAGCATTCCCGCGGCTGCCCAGCCATTGCCTATGCGGCGATTAACTTCAAAGTGGTGCTGAGAAGCGACATACCAGTCGACCAATGGCCCTCGTCATTTCCTCCGTCGGTGGTATTGTTGCCCAAGACGATATGTTTCCACAAATTATCCGACTTGGAGTCGCGGAGGTAGTTCCGATAGAGTTTGATTTGGTCGTACGCCGCAGTTATTAGGGAGGTGTTGGACGTTAAGACGCCGTAGTAGGCGAGGAACGGAGGTACCTAACGTTCATCAGAAGTTGTCTGCAACCTCACCAGCAAGGGACGTCACCATATAGACATTATCGCTCCTGGATATCGTCAATATGCGGTCGCATTGAAGACGCGTGTGCGTACCAGAGTTGTACCTGTGCAGCACGGTGTGAAATGGCTCCATCGGACGTCCGAGGCACGACATTGAGCAGATAATCCACTTCATTAGCAGCTGCGCCAGCATAGTCTAGGCCATCTACACGACCTTGAGCCAAGAGCGACCAAAGCGGCAATCGACGACGCACCGCTTCCCTGACCAGTCCAATTTGCGAGCAAAACCGCAACCCCAATAGCTGCTGGATCACCCGCAGCACCATCGCCGGAAACTAGCGAGGCCGGTCCCGAGGAATTCTTCAGGGCAGAAACAACATTGTGCGCTATGGAGAACACAGGTCCCAACGCCTCGGTCGCCGAAGTCGGTGGAGGCACTTGAGAGAATACAGAAAAATCCGTCGCATTCAGTTCAATCAACGCCTCAGCACGGGTGCCCAGCTCCCAACTGACAAGTCGTTAGTTCAGGACGCATTTTGTCGAGGACAAACCTTTGTGTGGCCCCCTCGGCGAGTCGTTGGGCGACAATGGCGATATCGGCGGGAGAAAGTTGAGACCAGGCGGGAGACAGCAAGGCAGCTGAAAAGACGAGGAAGGGAAGCATCTAGTATGAAGAAACGGGCATTGCAACGCGTCGTGGAGACTGTCTTTTTCTGGGAGATTACAAAACACGCACGTCATTGGCGTGATCCGTGGGCGCGCTTGATGTACAAGAAAATACAACAAAAAATGCAACTTAACTGGGCGTCGCCCGACTAACCGCGTCCACAATCTGCAGCGTCAATGCAATCTTGCCCCACAACTTTCCATACGTTTCAGCGTCATGGGAAGCAATCTTCTCGTCCAAATCTTTGCCCATGGCATCCACAATCGGCTGCACGGTCGAACGAACAGCGTCGCGGATAGGTTCATCAAGCATGGCCATCATCACATCCAGAGGGAGAACCGGGCCGGCTGGAGGTGGTCTCGATCGAGCAATTTCCAGCGCTTGGGTGAGGGCTTCCATCTCCTCTGCGCTGTTTGCGCTCTCCGCCTCCAATGACTGCAGTCTGAGCTGCATCTGTGGCCATGCTTTTAGTTTCAATCCGGACAGCACCCACGGAAAAATACTCACCTCGTTCATTGTCTTTATGTACGACGCGTTAGCCTGCTCAAGACGCTGCACCTTTTGTTCCAACTGGTCGCGTTTGGATCCTTCAGTGGCCAGTTCCTGATCGATTCGAGCGACATCCTTCTCGAGTTTGGTGACTTTGGCAGACACGCTATAGTTGTCGCCAGATATGGTCGTCGAGCTGAGCTGCTCCTGCAACTGTTCAAGAACGCGCTCCGTGAGATTATCCTGCAGAGAGTTGACGCTGTGGTCGAGATTGTGGATGCGTGTCTCGAGATGCTCGACTTGGTCCGCCATCTTTGTGAGGTCCGCCATGTCGGCGTCGGTGTCGGCATTCGACAAGCGGCGTCTCTTGAGCGGTCGGGCGTTTGGATCGTGCGGGGAGGTGTCTTTCTTGGCAAGCTGATCGTATATGGCCTTGGTGGTGGCACTTAGGTCGTTGGTGTACCTGGCCAGCTCGGCCAGTTTGCCAGAGTTGTCCTGTGTAGGACCAACCGCCCACCACTTGACGGATTTGAGGTTGGTCATTGTTTCCGAAAAGACGCGTTCGTTTTCCTCCGCAGTTGCTACTAGGGCGCGCCGCTGCTCCTCAACACGCTCACGATCCTCGGGAGACAAAGTTTGGAAGCGTGAAGTTTGTAGCATTCGGTCGAATTCCTGGATTTCGTTTGACGCCTTTTGGAATGCCTCACGCGCGCGGCCACAGTCCGCGAAGAGTCTGGGTATTCAGTCGAGGCATCTTTCAGAATGAAGGACATACGGGAATACCGTGGTCCATTGTACCTTGAGCTCTTCTGAGTTGGCGGCTCGTGGGGGAGGAGGTGGATTAGATATGACGGTGAGGCTGGCAGGGATTGGAGGCGGAAACATTGGAGACCGAGCAGAAGAGTGGCGTCGCGGAGAGCGTGATCTGCTGCGAGGCCGTCGAGGCGAGTAGTTCCGAAGTTGTCGCTTGGGGGGCGAGGCTGATTCCCACTCTGTAAAACTGGCATAAGAAGGCTACAAGGCAAGAGGCGGCAAGCAGTACTGGGGTCCCCTGGGTGGGCAAACGGACAACTCGAAGAATGGAACGGCAGGTTTCTGCCCACAATTGGTTGACCATTCGCATCAAAATGGAAACATCGCTCGTCGGACGGCGGCATGGCAAAGGAGTCGTTGGTATAGGTTGTGGAGGTCGGAGGTACGAGCCGTAACGATACAAATTTGGAGATGTCACTCGCTACGGATCCCACTGCCGTCCCCGCTAATCTTCCCATACGTTCACTACCTCCGATTGGTGAGTTTGCACGCCCACATCTGCGCGGACCGGGTTTAGACGAGGATACACAAACTGCGAAACGATAAGCTCGTCAGGGACGTGGCGTCCAGAAACAGACCTACTCCGCTATTGTACTCGTTGAAAACCTCCGTCGCGATTATTTCCTTGTCTTTGACCAGAAGCTTGAAGAAATGTGTTATTCCGGCAGTCTAGACGTGATGAGTTCAGCTTCCATTGGGCAGAAGAGTGCGACCATACCTGGACGCTAACGAAGCCCATGATGAAGATGGTCGAGATCCAGTTTGACGGCCCTGTCGCGCACCAGAGCAGAGAGTGCGCCGGAGAATAGACATTGAAGAGCATTGATTCAAACTCCCCTGGTGTCCACACCTCGAGCTGCTGCACGCGCGCCACCCTTGGGGGAGGTGGGGGATTGCGTACGGGAAGCTGGAGCCCTATGAGGAATCTCCAAGAGATGTTGAAACCAAACCACAACGATTTGAATATGCGAGAAGGTAACGGAGGTGGCGCAAGTGGTTGAAAGTCCAGTTGGGCCGCTACAAATTTGGAGTTTGGCGATGAAACTGGATCTGAACGCATATGTAGACGATACAACTTGACGCGCGTGAAGAGATACAGTGCATTCAAGAAGGATGCTGCAACTAGGCACAGGGTGACAGGAACGGTCTGCAAACATTGAGCTGGACGAGTCAGAGTTGTGGGTGTGTGGCACAGACCCAATCGAACCAAGAGTGGCCTTCGCCCTCACGGTACATGTCTTCCCAGCCGAGGTCCGAGTCTGGGACCTTGTTCGCCTGACTGAACCGCACGCATATATGCAGAAAGTGGAGGGTGCCGCCAACAATCCACGCTGATGTTTGCGGCTTTGGTAGCGGTACGTTGGCAGGAAACATGGCAATATGAAAGGATATTTGAGAGGGTATGGACGAGACACTGGCTGAAGTGAGTACGCGGAACAGAAAGAGGTGGAAAACAGGTACCGTTCATAAAGACTTTTTTTGCGAACGACACCTTTGCGGAGAGGTGTTGACGTGGCCATGCTGCGACGAGGAGCGCGGGAGCCAGACTGAGGGGTTGAGAATGGGGCTCTTGCACGAGCGGCGTCCCAGTCGAACGCGACATTTGTGGAGATGGAGGGAGTTGTGGCCGGGGAACGGCCAATTGCAATGGACTGTCGAGAACGAGGCGTGTGGGGAGAAATGGGTGGAGTTGAATCGGCTGGCGACGCGTTTGAATTCAACGCCCGTCGTCTGAGTGCCATTGTGCAAGGCGTCACACATTGTGACGATCAAATAAAAACCACGTGTGGTTGACTTGTACTCTTTCCTCTTGACCCTCATCCTCCCCGCGACACACCCAACGCTCTTCCAAGCTGCATTCGCTACGCAAGCCCAAGACGTCTATTTTGCGTACCACGACCTCTCTCTCTCCATCCTCGTCTGTCTCTGTGAGAATGGCCCAACCCTCCTCCACCCACCACGAGCGCACCGAGAGAGACCGTGACCGCGATCGCGAAAGACACCATCGCAGTGAACGCTCCTCTCACCACCACAATCGAACAATCTCCTCGACCACGCTCCTGCTCGTGCTTTCCCTGGTGCTTGCCGGGCTGGCCGTCATGCTCTCTCTACCTCGCCAGTATCCCTCCGAGTCGGCGCCCGAGTCCTCCTCATCGAGTGTCTGGGGGTATCTGTCACCGAAGCGGACCCAGGCTCTGATTGCCCGGGAAGGCGCTGTCGCCGTTCGCGAGGCTGAAGTGGCTCGTCGCGAAGCCGAGCTGCTAATTGGCGCTCCTGGCGGTGTTATCCCGACTCCGTCCCCAGTCATCTGCCCTGCTTGTCCCGTCACGACCGTTGTCGAGACGGTCATCCCCCCGGTCCAAACGATCATCAAGGAAATCGTCAACGAGTCCTCCTTGACTCCTCCTGGTTGGACCAGCGGGAGAGCAGAGGACGTTCTCGACCGCGAATTGCGCGTCTCTGAGCGAGAGAGGGACATCTCCAAGCGCGAAGAGGGTGTCAATCGCCGCGAGCATGACGCGTCTCGACGCGAAAGCTGGATCATGGAACAACTCATGTGAGCGCTTTGCTGACTTGTTGGCATATCTAATCAACATATCTATATAGCGCCCTGGGCAACGATCATCCCGAAGTGGAGGAGGAGTACATTTACGAGCCCAAACGAAAAGCCAAGGTACCGCCGCCCTCCCAGCGCCGTTCCGAGCTTTGAGACGAAGGGGGGACGAGCCAACTTTTTCCTTTTTGTATTGTCCGTATCCCTCCCTCCTCCCTCCTTCGTCCGGGTTCGGGGACAACGGTTTCTTTTTCTGTCCCCTCGTCGTTTTGGGTCCGCGGATCGATCGCGTCTCCACACGTGGCCGTGCCCGACCTGGACGAAGTTGTGATCCGTCACTGACATGTTATCAGGCCCTACCTTTCGACCCCGAGACCAAAACCGTAATCCAGACCCAAACTGTCACCGTACCCGCTCCCGCAAATACTCGTCGCGCTGCCTCGCCAACACCCCAGGTGGCCGACTCGTCTTCCAGGACTGATAGCCCACGCACCACGGCCATCGAATTTATTACAGAAGAAGACGATGCTGACCTCAAAACCGTCGTGGTCCGGTCGCCCAAGCCCACACGGCGGCCCCCGCGTGGCTGGTTTGGTGGCTGGTGAACGGTTTTGCGTATCCTTCTCTATCTTTTTTTTTACGACTGCGCTACCTCCCTTTCATGGACACTCACCGGGCTCTTCTACCTAACGTCTTGACGCTCGTTACGATACTAATGTGGATTGTTGTACTTAAAATACTTGCTTGATGAGTTTTTGAATACATACGTGACCTCCACGCGACTAGATCCAATGTCGGCGAGAACTATGTTGAAAGCGCGACTGGGGCCATCGAGACGGCCTCCTTTCCTGGAGATTCTTGGGGACCGTTATTCGACGGACAATATCACGAATATCACGCCTTCCATCCTCTCCAAGCTGCCTCTGCGGCTACACGGTCGTCCAAAACACCCTCTCCACACACTGCGGACTCTGATAGAGTCTCACTTCCCCGCATTCACGCACCACTCTTCCTTGTCGCCCCTGGTGTCGCCCTACAAAAACTTCGATGAGCTCTCCTTTCCGAAAGACCATCCAGGTCGGGCGGTAACTGACAGCTACTATGTGAACAAGGACCTCATGCTGCGAACCCACACCTCTGCACACGAAGTCGAGGTCTTCCGACGCGGCGAAGACAAGTGGCTTCTGACCGCAGACGTCTACCGCCGCGACGAAATCGACGGTTCACACTACCCTGTTTTCCACCAAATGGAGGGCGCCTCGATCTTCCCTGCGACACCAAACGGTATGCGCCAAGTGGCAGAAGACAACGCCCGGCTCCGAGCTGGTCTAGCCCAGACGAACATCGTCATTGAGGACGTTCCCCATGTCGCTCCGTCCAATCCAGCACAACCAAATCACGACCCTGCCCATGCCGCTCTTGTTGCCGAAAACCTCAAGCTCTCGCTGAATGGCCTGCTGCTCGCGCTGTTTGGTGGATCCTCGCCTCTGCGGGTGCGCTGGATCGAGGCCTATTTCCCCTTCACCAGTCCCAGCTTTGAAGTCGAGGTGTTTTACCGCGGCAAGTGGCTCGAGATCCTCGGGTCTGGGGTTGTGCGCCAGGCAACTTTGGACACAGCAAGTGAGTGATAATCTGTTCGGTGCTGGTCGCATCTCACATTCTCGAGAAAGATGTCCCCGATAAAATTGGCTGGGCCTTCGGGCTCGGGTTGGAGCGCATCGCGATGATCCTCTACTCTATTCCCGACATTCGCCTCTTTTGGTCGAAAGACGAGAGGTTCTTGTCTCAGTTCAAGGAGAAGGAGATTTCGACGTTCAAGCCATACTCAAAATATCCCTCATGTTTCAAAGATGTGAGCTTTTGGATCCCTCAGGGCGGGATGCTACATGAGAATGATTTCTGCGACCTCGTGCGAGATGTCGCCGGAGACATTGTTGAAGACGTCGCAAAAGTAGGTTGTCGAGAATGCGGCGGGATTGCTATTGACCTCGTCTAGATCGATTCCTTTGTCCACCCAAAAACGAGCCGGTCAAGTTTCTGCTACCGCATAAACTATAGATCCATGGACCGGTCCTTGTCGAACGAAGAGGCCAACGAAATGCAGGCGCAGGTCGTGTCCCGCCTACAAGAAGAGTTTGGAGTTGAGATTCGTTGATTATAACACGGCTACAATACTTCTAGTGTCGGTCTAGACCTAATAACTCACCCAGTCGCGCTATGATTCAGGGACCTCCTGCGCCACGCCCACCTGTGCGGCCCTCAACACGCGGTCACGAATGGTGAAGCCTATTTTTTGGCAGTCGATGACAGTGCCAGGCGGCTTGCCAGGTATTGGGGCTTGGTAGAGGGCCTCGTGCCGATTTGGGTCGAAGAGGTCGCCGGTGGGGTCGAAGGGTTTTACGTGGTATTTGAAGAGGGTCTGGAGAAGCTGCCGCTGGGTCATCTCGACGCCAGTGCAGAGCTCGCGGAGATGCTCTTGTGCGGATTTTGTGGGTGATGACTCTGGTTCTGGCGGGTCGAGCGCGGATTGGGGCACAGATTTTAGAGCAAGGGAGAGGACGTCGACCGTCTCGAGAAGGTCTGCCGCGAAATTGGATATGGCAAAGTCGCGCGTTTTTTCTCGTTCTCGTGCCGAGTTGCGTTGGAGGTTGAGAAAGTCGGCCTGCAGATACCGTAGTCGGTCCTGTTCAAACCAAATAAGACGATATTCCAAATCCAAGACGGAGCATGACGGACCAGCAAATCAGCAGCCTCCGCCTGCGCTTTGAGCAAAGCCGGGTCCTCATTATTGGTCGCATCGGATTCTTTGAGAGGTTCCGCCGACGTGTTCCCTGTCGTCGCTGCGTCCGAATAGAGGCGAAGTGTGGGTCGTAGACGGCGGCGGGCGCAGGTCACCGAAGTGCTGCGAAGCAACGACATTGCCGGAAAAATCTCGAGTAACGCGTGTCACAAGCAAAGCCCTTTGCGACGAGATGAGAATAAAATAGAATAAAGTATTTTGCACAGAACGTCCGAGCGAGCGAGCCAAGGCCAGCAAAGTGAAGATGGTGGTGGTTTGTGCCAAAATGGTACGAGGTCTCTTGACCAGATCGCCTCTCATGCACATCGACGGAACCGCGCTCGCAAAGTACTACTGTTCTCTTCTGCGCTCATTCTGTCGCTGACTTGACTCAGGTCTGTCCGCGATGCAGTGGCTGCAAAAATTGCGGCAACCCAGGCGCAATTCCCCCGATTCCAGCCACAGCTCGCGATTGTACAGGCCGGCGACCGACCAGACTCGTCCGTCTATGTTCGCATGAAGGCAAAGGCCGCAGAGGAGGTCGGAATCAAGTTCCGGCATGTAACCCTTCCGGCTGCTTGCTCGGTTGAGCAAGTTATCGCGACAGTCCAGCAGTTGAATGCAGACGACAAGGTTAGCGGCATCCTCGTACAGCTTCCACTCGGCGAGCACGTCTCTCCCGAGGGCGAGCGTCTCGTAACGGAAGCAGTCAGCCCAGAAAAGGACGTAGACGGGTCCGTCATGCGCTATTCTCACTCGCATCCGAAGATTGACCTTTGAGCAGCTTCCACGCCTACAACATCGGCCATCTATCCTCTCGCGCTTCTGTCCCACTCTTCTCCCCATGCACTCCATCAGCCGTAATACGGTTGCTCGAGTCTACTGGCGTCCAACTCTCTGGAGCCAATGCCGTCGTGCTCGGTCGCAGCGACATCGTCGGTAGTCCCGTCGCATCCATGCTCCGCAATCGAGACGCTACCGTCACTCAGTGCCACAGTCGCACAAAGAATATAGAAGCCATCGTGCGTTCTCTTCGTCTGTAGGTTCTAAATTCAGATCTCAGAACATTTTCAGGTTAAAACCGCCGATATTCTCGTCGCTGCCGTGGGCAAGGCGCAGTTCGTCCAAGGGTCGTGGATCAAACCCGGTGCCGTCGTTATCGACGTTGGCATTAACTATCTGCCCGGTAAATTTGCTCTTGCCTTTCCCCTCCCGACTCACCGTGGCATCAGACGCGACCAAGAAATCTGGGCAAAGGCTGGTTGGCGACGTGGACTTTGCCTCTGCATCGGAAGTCGCTAGCTACATTACTCCAGTACCCGGTGGTGTTGGACCGATGACCGTCGCCATGTTAATGGAAAACACCCTACAATCTGCTGAACGACTTTGGGAGAAGCAGCGATCAATCAAAGTCAAGCCGCTCACACTAAACATCCTCGAGAAAGTCCCCAGCGATATCGAAATCGCCATGGCGCAGACACCGAAGCGAATTACGGAACTGGGTCTCGAGATCGGTCTCCTTCCCGACGAGCTCGAGAGCTATGGCAAATACAAAGCCAAAGTCGAGCTCAGTGTTTTGGAACGTTTGGCACACCGCAAGGACGGCAAATACATCGTCATCTCAGGGTAAGCACTTCCCACCGTTCACCCTCCGCCATACCAACGCCAAGGACCAGAATAACACCCACACCGCTCGGCGAAGGCAAATCCACAACGACAATCGGTCTCGCTCAGGCTCTTGGTGCCGAACTTGGTCGACCAGCTTTTGCTTGCGTCCGTCAGCCCAGTCAAGGACCTACCTTCGGAATCAAAGGTGGTGCCGCTGGCGGTGGTTACAGTCAAGTTATTCCTATGGATGAGGTTGGTCTCGCCTCTCCATCCAGCATTTACGTTATTCACCACCCCGCAGTTCAACCTCCATCTGACTGGTGATATTCACGCTGTGACCGCCGCGAACAACCTGCTCGGTAATATTCACTTTTCTCTCTTTCTCAGCGGGCTTATCTCGTGCAGCGGCTGCTTTGGACGCTCGGATTTTCCACGAAGCTACGCAGTCGGATAAGGTCGGCTGCTTTCCAACTTTACATCATCTGCCAATCGATGGACAGGCCTTGTACTCCCGTTTGGTGCCTACGAAGAAAGGCAAACGCGAATTCGTACCCTTGATGCTCAAACGGCTGAAGAAACTCGGAATCGACAAGACCAACCCAAACGATCTTACACCGGAAGAGATCACTCGCTTTGCTAGGCTCGACGTAGATCCCGCAACAATCACCTGGAATCGAGTTCTCGACACCAACGACAGATTTTTGCGTAAAATCACCATCGGTCAAGGTCCTGCCGAAAAGGGACACGAACGCGAAGCTGGGTTCGACATCGCGGTGGCAAGCGAATGCATGGCCGTGCTTGCGCTGACGACTGGTCTTGAGGACATGCAGAAGCGACTCGGTGCTATGGTGGTTGCGACCAGCAAACAAGGCCAGCCAATAACAGCCGACGACATTGGTGTTTCTGGGGCTCTTGCGGTTTTGCTCAAGGACGCCATCAAGCCCAACCTGATGCAAACCCTCCAAGTAGGTCGCTTTCAAGGTCCATAGCATCGACTCATTAACCGCTTAGGGCACACCTGTATTCGTTCACGCTGGACCGTTCGCAAACATTGCGCACGGTAACTCGTCGATTCTCGCCGACCAGATCGCCCTCAAGCTCGCTGGTACCGAAGAAGGCGATACGGCGGACCGAGTAGGCTACGTTCTCACCGAGGGCGGCTTCGGCGCCGACATGGGCATGGAGAAGTTCTGCAACATCAAGTGCCGTGCCAGTGGGCTCAAACCGGATGCAACAGTCATCGTGGCGACAACCCGTGCACTCAAGATGCACGGAGGAGGACCCGAAGTCACCCCAGGCAAACCGCTGCATGCGACGTACACCCAGGAAGATCTTGTCACTCTCAAAGAAGGATGCAAGAACCTGGTCAAGCACGTTCAAAACTCGCGCAAATTTGGAGTCAAGGTCATCGTTGCCATCAACCAGTTTGCGTAAGTGCCATTCAATCATTGCCAGCTCGGGATGTTCAAGCCTTCTCAGGTCCGACACTGCGGCCGAGCTTGCGCTGGTCAAAGAGGAAGCCCTCCGTGGTGGCGCTGACGCCGCGATCGTGAGCAACCACTGGGCGGAGGGCGGAGCGGGAGCGCGTGCGTTGGCTGAAGCCGTCATCGCGACCTGCGAAGGCCAATCCGACTTCAAATTCCTCTACGATCTTGACCTTCCTCTCGAAGAGAAGATTGCTGTCATCGCAAGAGAGATTTACGGAGCGGATGGAATCGCACTCAGTGAACTAGCCAAGACCCAGCTTGAGATGTACACTGCCCAAGGCTATAGCAATCTAACTAGTGCGTTTTTTCCCTCTTTCTTCTTTTCTTTCTAGCATTAACAACGCCTCTCAGTTTGCATGGCCAAGACTCAGTACTCATTCTCACACGATCCCAAACTCAAGGGGGTTCCGTCTGGTATGTGTTGGTCTGTCCGTATTGCCGAACTAATCCTTCTCCTTAGGTTTCACTATTCCGATCCGCGAGGTTCGCCTATCCGCCGGCGCTGGGTTCCTGTATCCGATTTTGGGAGACATGGCCACTATGCCAGGTCTGGGAACGCGACCCGGATTCTGGGAAATTTCCCTGTCTGAGAGTGGTGCCGTGCAAGGTCTCTTCTGAAAATGCTTTGAGGTGATTTGGTCGGGTGTTTGAGAGGGCGGTGTTCTCAACGAACAGCCCAAGTCCCTTCGTCACCTGAGGACCGTCTCAACACGGTGATTTAAACCTGAGTTGTGCACAGGCCAAGTGCGAGGTGGATCGGCTCGTAGATGTGCAGTTCGATAGATATACTAGATAGCTGCAGCATGGTGCTTTAATGGGCGTGGGCACGACCAGGCGGAAGCCTAGCTCCCGCGAAGCTATTGGTGTTGTGCGTGCTCTCCACCGGTGCTGCCTTGGGAGCCGCAGCCAATGAGCCTCCGACGACATCGAGTGTGATGTTGTTAAAAGCCGCATTGACGCGACGCTGGTAGGTGTTGCCCTGGGTGTCCCGATATGCAAAACTGATCGCAGGGTCAGTTTGAGTCAGGGAAACGCGCCAAATACTTGCGTGTTATTGCTTGTTCCATTGCCGGTGTTCCCTGAGAAGGTGTAGCTCAAATTGCACTCCTTGCCGTGACTCTTACCTGACGAGGATCTATTGAAGAACCCGCCTAAAAAAATCTAAGAGCGGTCCTCATCCCATTTTTAGTAATCACCTGAGAGCTGCCGCTCAGCGATAGTAGATCCCAAGAAGAGACCCGGGAGAACGTCGCGCTTATAACTATGATCAAAGGTCGTCGAAACTAAAACGATATCCAGTCAGGCCATCGCTGGAGAAATAGAAACCTACAGAATGTCCCCGCGTTGTTGAGACTCGTAAAGTTGATTGTGATAGGGAACGAGAACTTGTCCAAAACGGTAGGCACGCCGTTGTGAGAAGAAATCGAAGTCCCCGTTGAGGACTGGAAGAGATTCTGGTCGACCGTTAGCCCAACAGCGGCAAACAAAACGAAATATATATGTTTGCCTGAACTAGAGTGTTGTCGAGGTAGTCTTGTTGATTGACGTAGCTGAGGTCTTGCTCCCAGCTTACGAGTGTCTTGGCCCCGCTTCCACTGACGATTTCGGACGAGATTTGAATCTTGCGGGTGGCCGAAACAGTAATGGAAATATCCCCATTGGAGGCGTCGACGCTCCCGGTATTGCTCGTTGTCGCGAACGCGTCTGCCTTGTATGAAAGCATTTTCCCCGTTGTAGGTTTCGACGAAGAATCCGTGACCACTTGCAGAAGACCCGAAACGAACCAGTTTTGCAGAATGGCTCTGTCGGTTTCCGCAGATGCTACATCAATGGTAAAGTTGTGGGCCTTTCCGTCCGTAAGAAGGGGGACAAAGGGCGTCACGTCGATAAAGTATGTGGGCAAATCGAGAGCGCCGTACGAGGTAATTGGCCGCCAAGCAGGAGGTAGAATCCCCCCAGTGAATATCACCTGCAGTATAGCTAAGCATCAAAACCAAAGCACTGAGATTCTACTCACTGGGTAAGGGAAAGCTACTCCGGCGACCATTCCATCGACAAGCAGCCGGACTTCGCGGAATGGGCCCTGGCCTTAGCGCATGTTATTCACTGGCAAGGAACAATGACGGGAAAAATACCTAGGGTACCTTGAGGGAAGTCGGGCAGGAAGTCGTTGGCAATGTTGAAGTACTTGCACTCTGATTAGGGTTTGCTTAATGGAGAACAAATGCGAGCTACCCAAAATTCTAAAGATCTTCTTTCAGTTCGGCAAAGAGATTTATTGACCAACCAACCTTCATTGCCATTGCCAGATGGAATTATCTCTGCATACACACTAACAGTGTTTCGAGGAAGCGTGACGTTTATCTACAGAAGTTGCATCATCTTAGATGAGATTCAATGGGCAAGAGTACCGAAAAGCTTGGGGGCACAGATGCGTCGTCACCGGTATTGTTGGCTAGAGTTGACAGAGGTATGATCTCATTGGCCTGCTTCGCAGGAGGGTGCTTGGTGGAGGATGCGTGGAATGTTGCGTGAAGGGTCGCTGACAAGAGCTGAGGAAAGGATAGAAAACACTGACAAAGAACGCACTGGAATATACGCCATTCAAACCTGTCTGCATGGCATGAGCATTTGTCGCCGTCGAGGCAGGAAAAGTACCTCGATCAGATTGTCAAGCTGGAGAATGAACGTCCCCGGTTTTGCGAACAAGGGAGTAAAGCGCGTTACATCCTTGACGTAGCTAAGCAGCTGTGAGGTTCGCTTTACGGGCAGGAACATGCGTACGTCCATATGATCCCCGCGAGTGTGGGTTCTGGTGTCGACGTTCTCCTGGGAAAATATTAACCAAATCGCAAGGGGACCAGGACGGTATGAGCACCAGACTAGAATAACGTTCAAAATACGTTCAGGGCCGAATGGATGCTACTCACTTTCAACATTTTGGAACGTAAATATACCCAATCTGTCGAATTGCGTGCCATTGCTTGTGACCTGCAGAGGGTTCAGCGAGGATGAGACGGTTCGTGGAAAGATAGCTGAACAGTAAAGTTCAACGTGACGCCAGCCCATGTCCCAGGCGCACCACAATCCGTCGGAGGACTAGACCACGAGTTAGACCCCTTGTACAATCTGTTAAGAGCCGGACATACGTGTACTGGACAATTTCGGCGCTGGATGAGGTTCCATAAAAGGTCAACACACGGAGAGAGCAGACTCACAGACCGAACGAGAACGCAAAGTCACGTCTGCATTGGACGTTCAAGATAAATTTATGAGCGCAGGGTAAGCGCACTGCAGGATTTGGATCGTGCATTGCTTGGTATCTTGCGGCACTGGAGGCGGTTGGGCGACCTGAAAGTCGACGAGGACAGCGTTGGCAGAATAGAGGAGTGCGCAGAGCAAGAACAACAGAGAGTGAAGCATGGTGCTGCCGGCTGGGAAACGCGAAGCCTGGTGCATATGGTCGCGCCATCTGGTAATCCACTGGTATCTCACAGTATGTTGAAAAGGACCGTGGGTAAATAATGCACGCTTTGCAAGTTGCCCGTTATCGCGATGCAGCCCGTGTCGCCGAGGGAGAGCGCGACAACCTTCGAGACGCAGTCAAACAGCTGGCCGAACGCGGTGAGGCTTCAGAATTCTTTGTTTTGATTCGTGCCTTATGTTTGCAGTCGAGTCGTCTCGTTCGTTCCCAAGACCTCAACTTAGCATCCCACAGCTGCTTGAGCCATTGGATCCTCCTCCTGTTCCACTCCCTGGCGACCCGCATCTGTGGACGTACGCTTCCACCACGATTGTCTCTCTTCGCGCGGCGCTGACCGCCGAGCAGCAAGCCCACAAAGAAACGCGCCGTATTTCTAGAGCCCAAATCACTCTGCTCGAAGCTCAGCTTGCAAGACAACAAGCCGACCATGCAGCCGCCGACATATCAGAGAACACGGAAGCTGCCAATGCCAGACTAGCCGTGGAGGTTGCCCAGCTTGCTGCAAAAGTACGTCGCATCACAGTCCTTCGACTTTGCTTGAACTTTGTAGCTTGAACAGATGAGTATGCAACGAGCAATTGCCTTGGACCCAGATCCGGACCGCACCGTTCGTCCACGCCGACGAGCAGCCTCGGCGCCTGGGTCAAGTGGTGCACCATATCTCAACACCGCAGGGACGTCGCTTCCCTACGGCGACACCAGCGTTCCGAATGACCACAACGCGTTAGAACGGGAGATTGCCGGGCTCGGAGCGCGAGTGGAAGCCCTAAGGGAGGAACGAGCATTGTTATGGGAGCAAGTTCGGGCAGCGAAAGATGAGGTGCGTCTCCCTCCACTCAGCTGAAACCATGTTTCATTCTTTTGCAGACACCTGATGCTGCCCTGGAACCATTGCCCCGGGTTCGGCGGCCGCCGACGCCTGGTCCGCGCCTACACCCACAAACATTAACACCAGACTCATCCATAGGCCTGCCGCCGTCCCCTCCCGCACCTCGCTCGGCATCCCCAGATACTTCACCTTCTCGGTCGCCCCCCATACCACTCGAAGACGAGGAAGATCAAACGCAACGACCCAATGCAAGCGAGAGTCTCCTTGATTGGGATGGCGAACAATCGATGGAACTGGCAACACCCTTGGTTCCCAGCGTGGCATTACCTACGGCCTCCGCCCACCTCGACGTTCATCTGGCAGTAACCGATCTTCCCGCAAGCCCAGAGAATTACGCGCTCTTACCAGCCGCTGGTCCTTCGCCAATCTTTGAAGTCGGCTCACTCACTCCTTAGTCACATCATGTGCTTTGTTATAGCGCGTTCCCGACAAATTATATTAGCGCGTCCCGACAGAAAGAACGGTGCCCAACACGTTGATAATATAGTGGTAAATAGATCTGTGGACAGTTTTAAACATGCTCAACTTCGCCGATGTTTCCCTTCGTCTCCATGCTATCGTTCTCGGGGCTATGGACTCGCTGGGCGCGACGATGATTTCTATGGGCTTCGATAACCTCTAGATGAGCGGCAGGGATAACTGCATATCATGATAAATGCAAGGATTGTGTGTAGCAATAACCTTGGACTCACCGCGGTCCGAGTCGCTTAACATGAACTCATACACAACATACGCAAGAAGCGTCGCTGGAATGTTAGTGAGAGCAGCGAGCGCCGCGTATGATCCTCCAGCCGCTAAAGCGTGCCTTTTGAGCGAGTTATTCAGCATGCCGAGATAAACTCACCGGCTCTTCCAAAGATGGTCATTGCAGCCAAACGCCCACCGACGTCGCGCGCCGCATTCGCCGCCACTGGGAATGGGTCAATGTTAAACAAAACTTGTGCACGCGAAACAAAGCAAACTATTCGCTCTGTAGCCGATAGTTTGCTTTGTTTAGGGTGCCCGTAGTAGCCAACAGCTTACAGCCAGCAACGCCAAACGACCAAACGGCACTCGCGCTTCCAAATAACTTGAGTACATCAAAAGATATCGGCTTCAACACGTACTAGGCGAGCGCAACGACGAAGGCTCCGAGCGTTGGCGGGATGAGCTCGTTCGTTGGGTCGAGGCAAGCAAAGATGACAGTCCCCAGCATGAAATCCTTGACGCGCGTAAGACGGACCACAACAGTGAGCGATTAGTATATACGCACCACGACAAACTCGTTGACGAATACTTGCCCAATGTGGGAACCAGGCAGGAGAGATAGCGCGAAGATTCCACCGGGCCCGTTCGGTGTAAAGCTGGAATAAAGGTTAGAAAAGTCGGTGTGGATTAACCAGACACACGCACAATATGGCTTCGCTCACTCCGGGTCCAGCACCAAGCAACGCGTGCTCTGTGGCTTCAAACAAAGCCTTGTACTGCACATATATGAGCAAACATGCAATATATCCGCCTAGAATCTGAGCGATGATGTAGCTGGTCGAGTAAGTGAGTGAGTAGGTCGATGCTAATCGATTTATATTGCGCACCGAAGACCCTTCAGCGGCGGGAAGCGGTCGAACACGACATGAGCAATGGTTACAGCCTGAGCAGGGATTGGTTATGGCGGCGCGGCTGTAGTGACAAAACATATTACAGGATTAAAGTGACCTGGGGTGATGGTTGAGCACATGGCCTGTCGTCAAACTTTCACTTACCGCCCGAAGTTGCATTGCAGACGGTGATGGCCAGAAGGATGCCACAAGCGTAAGCAAGTCCCACTTGGAGGACCGCTGTCCAATTGTCAGTGTCACCTCGAAATATATATATAAACCTACAAGATGCGCCTTCCACTTTCAAGATGTTCCCGAGGACATATACGGTTTGAGACCCAACACCTGCAGCGTCTTGAGCTCGAATTACTTGCTTGGTGCATCGTTAACGTTACCAAGATAAGTGCTTGACGTACGGTCAGCTTGTTGTTGTAGCCGACAATAGAAATACGCACTAGAGGAAGACGCCGAACTACGGAAAAGAAAAGAGTGAGCAGGATATTTTGTGAGAAACGAGCGATTGACAGCTTCAGCCCAGCATTCAACAAGCCAGTGGACAGTTGTGTGCCTATGCCGCTCGAAGGCAGCAAATAAGCGCGGACGGGTCGGACGAAGGTCGCTGAAGTGGACGAGCGTCATGAAGGGAGAGTGAGAACCTAAGTGTAGCCCCGCACAACGGTGTGGTCTTTTGTAGTCGTTCCTGTGGGAGATGGCTAGCTGCATTTGGCTGCTCATGTGTGAAAGAATGCCGTTGTTGTTGTGATCACAACACATCAAGACATTCTAGTCCACAAAAGATTCGCGACATGGAGTTCCTTCCGGCTAATGTCGGATATCTCCATACTTGCATTCAGGGCATGATAAATAACTGTAAGGGATAATAAGTACAGTGCTAAAATTCATGGTTGAAGACATCTTCGGCGGTGTGCGTGGTAGGTTGGCCGGTACCATCGGGCGGCGCCCCTTGATCTCCATACTGCCCACCCTCTGCAGCCTCTGGCCCTTCTATGGTCGAGTCTCGCGAGTATAGCGATGCCTGGCTCTTCTTTTTCTTGGACCGCTTCTTCCGTGATTGCTCCTCCGAGATGGAGTAGGCATCTTCGGTCCTTGCCCAACGATCTTTCTTGGCGCTTTTCTTCTTCTTCTTTGGGTTATCTGTTGTGAGCGCAGCGTCATCAAAGTTGGCGGGGTAGTGCCAGCGGCCAGAAGAGCGCGAAGAGTTGTCCGCGTTGTAGTACTGCTCGTCCTCGGGACCCCACAGTTCACCGTTTGTCTGCGTTCGCGCGGCAGGGACATGGCTATCTGACGACAGACTCGTAGACGAGACGTGTTCTTGTCCTTCTGCATATGGTGCTCCTTCAAGAGTGGAGCGCGGAAGGCGATCGTTATAACGGGATGACCATTGCGACTTGCGCTCGTTGCGTTTGATCTTGGTCGTGTCAACAAGACCGTAGCGCTGGGCCCACTTGGGTGTGCGGGCATGGGTCTTGTTGTTTCGGATATTCTGTGACGGGTCAAAACCAAAAAAGAGAGACGGACGGGATCGACGGAATTGACCTGGATGTAAAAGTTGTGGCCATGGCCTGACTTGATGAGTTGTACGCATCAGTTTGAGGCACAGGACGCACCAGGGATGTATCCGCAGATTGTCAGCAAAAGATTGAGCCAGAAATCGCTTCCGATACCAAATCTCGCTGCAACGGCTGCAGTAATAATGGTTAGAAAGATGCGCGCGGAGGATATGTTGTAAATGGACCAAGTGGTGGCAGCAGGGTGCCTAGAATGAAGAGCAGGACACTATATCCATGATGACGCTGTTATGTTATGTTACTTGTACAAGCATTGATCTACGGAAGACGGCGGACCTGCGGTTTGAGTTGTGCTTTCGTTGGTATGTATTGGGACTTGGGAGGAGTTAGCCCCAGATAACCGTTCATCAGATACGACGCACCATAGCTGTTGCCAGCCCTGAGCTGCCTGAGGGTATCTGGGAGCTGCAGCGTCCAGCCCTGTGAGCGTTGAGAGAGAGAGAGATGTGTCACGGTCACGACGTGACAGCGCTTATTCCTCGCACCGACTTCGACGCATTCCTCGCACCGACTCGGACGCGTATGGCTGACGATGGAACACCACCACCACGACGAACCCGCCCTTGCCCTATCTGATGTTGTCCACGACGACGAACTCGAGCCGGGCAATCCCCACGATTCAACTGCACTCGATTCCGACGCCTATGCGGTCGAGATACTTCAGCGCGAGCTCGTCACTCTTCTCAATCAAAACGCGTCCGCTGCCTCTGCGGCTTTGCTTTGTGCTGCGGCACAGCAACGGCAAGAGTCGATTGGGGACCCGAACACAAGAATGGATCTTGACTTGGGTGGTCTTGCGGCTGCTTTGCAAGCAGCCCATGCTCAAGAAAACCATCGCGTCATGTCTCCTACCGCCGCCGATTTCAGCCGTCAACCCAGAGGAGGGAATGAGCAGAGAACGACCCGCCCCGCCCCCGCATTCCATTCTCTTACTGCACAAGGCACCAGAGTGTCTAAAGGCAGTGACTTCTTGTACTCGGACGTCGAAAACAATAGCGACGAGGAAGACACCTTTTCCTTGCAGCCTCGCATATCCACCCCACACTTGACCTCTGAACTTTCCGACATGGGCGACATCTTGACTCAATTTTCTGCCTCATTTGGACCAGAACATCGGACCCCGTCGCCCGACTCGCTGCCAGTTGTCCCGCATAACCGACGAAATGACACCGTGCTGGCTCCTTCGAATCGACCTCCTGTCGCCCAGCCCGTCGCTTCTACCTCTGCGCTTCCGCCTCCTCCATCTCCTCCCAAGCAGAAAGAACTACATGTATGCGACCACGACCAGTGCAACAAGACTTTTGGTCGACGCAGCGATTTGGTTCGCCACACCCGAATACATACCGGCGAACGTCCTTTTCCATGTCAACATCCTGGTTGCGGCAAGTCCTTCATTCAGGTATTCGCATCCTTGGCCAAAGTCTGTATAATACTGACGTTCCCATAGCGCTCTGCTTTGCATGTCCATCTTCGGGTGCACACAGGAGAGAAGCCGCATTCTTGCGAATACCCTGGTTGTGGGAAGACGTTCAGTGACTCTAGCAGTCTTGCGCGCCATCGGAGAACGCACACGGGAAAGCGGCCCTACAAGTGCGAAGAACTTAGCTGTGAAAAGACGTTTACACGCCGGACGACTTTGACGCAACATATGCGGACGCACGATCCTAGCTGGGAACCAGATGCAACGATGTGAGAGATATGATTCCGTGACCCAATTTCTGTGTTGACCGTGTGCTAGCCGATACAGCTTTAAACCAAAACGGCGGAAACTCTCGGACGACGAGGATGATGAGGACGAGGAAGACATAGCTGACTCTGTGCGGACGATATCGGCCTTGTTCCAAGCGGAAGAGCCGCTGGAAGTTCGGGTTGCGAGTATTGGGGCTGAGATTGCCGCGGCGCTTGCGCAGTCTCACGGCCATCGGGTATACGAGGACCATCACAACGACAACCCACTTCGGTCGAATACGAGCGGGATCCGGGGCCACGACGAAGAGGACGATAGCGACACTTCGTTCCCACTCCCATTGCGGCGCAGGAAGGGCAAAGAGTCCGATTTGTTGAAGCGAAAGAGGTTGTAAACCGCGTTCAGTTATAAACACGTGTTGTAATATTGCCCCTTATTCTAATGCCCGTCGGAGTTCCTCCTGCACTCATCCGTATACCTCAATGGCCGAAGACCTACCCAGCACCGACATTGTCACCCTGACTCGGTATGTGGGCGCTCGCTCGTATCTTTCACACTGACCCCCCGTTTAGCCATGTCTTAAGCGATCAACTGAGATTAGGCGCCGCAGCCACTGGCGACCTCACCCTGCTCCTCACCGCCATTCAGGTCACCTCCAAGTTCATCGCAACCAACGTCCGCAAGGCCCGCCTCATTAACCTGTATGTTCCGGTCGCACACTCGCCGATGCTCACAAGAAACTAGGGTTGGTTTGGCGGGTTTGGCCGGTGAAACCAATGTTCAGGGAGAAGAGCAGAAGAAACTGAATGTCCTTTCCAACGATATCATGGTCAATTCCCTGCGTGCCTCTGGCAAAACCTAGCCGAAGAACTCGAGGATGCTATCATCATCGACGACAAGTACAAGGGAACCTACTGTGTCGTCTTTGACCCTCTCGACGGCAGTAGCAACATCGACGCTGGTGTGAACATTGGGACAATATTTGGCATCTACAAAGTGGTATGTATGCCTGTTTTAGCTCCTGATTTCGCCTCAGCGGATTACAGCGGCCCGGATCCAAGGGCACGGTCGAGGATTTCCTAAGACCAGGTAGCGAAATGGTCGCTGCTGGATACACCATGTATGGGCCGTCTGCCAACCTAGTCCTTTCCACCGGCTCGGGCGTGAACGGCTACACTCTCGATGCAGCCCTAGGTGAGTTTATTTTGACGCATCCGAATGTGAGTCTCTCTCTCTACCAAAGTCTCAGCTAACTTGAAATCTCACACGTCTTTAGATTAAGATCCCTTCACGCGGCAAAATCTATTCGTTCAACGAAGGCAACTCGATGTACTTCAACTCGCCGGTAACAGCATACCTCAAGTCGATCAAGTACCCTCCAGCTGGAAATCCCCATACAGCGCTCGTTACATCGGTTCTATGGTCGCCGATGTCCACCGCACATTGCTCTACGGTGGCATTTTTGGCTATCCCGACGACAAGAAGAGCAAGAGCGGCAAACTGCGACTGCTCTACGAGGCGTTCCCTATGACCTTTTTGACGGAGCAGGTACATTCACTGTCATTCACGCGCAGATACACACTCACTCATTCGTCAAGGCCGGAGGCATCGCGACGACGGGCACAAAGCGGATCTTGGATATCGTTCCAACTGCGATCCATGAGCGCTGTCCAGTGTTTCTGGGGAGTAAGGAGGATGTGCAGGACCTGATGAAATGTTATGAGGCATAGACTTGAGAATTGTTGTTTTTCTTTTTTCGGACGTCTAAGAGCGTGTGACAGAGACGACTGAACTTGGTCACAATCCAATGGAGGTGCACTCAGGCTCAAGGCGACGCGGCCAATACTCACCTCTGTCTTAGTCCCCCGAAACACCACACTCACGGCGACGGGCTATAAGACGCATCACTTCAGACGACGAAGAAGATACTGCTGAGCCACCGCCATCCAAGAAAGCGCGTCTCGCCAGCAGCCCGCCCTCGGAAGCCTCGACGTCGCGCAACCCTTATCGCGCGAAACCTAGGAGGAAGAAAGCTTCCAATGCTGTCGTGTCTGAACCCGATTCCGACGAGTTCGATGCAGCAGATGAACCCGAGTCCGAACTCGATTTGCCGATGGACGATGACGACGGATACATGTCTGAGCCGAAGTCCACTGGTAAACGTGCTGGGGGCAGAAAAACAAAGGCAACCATCGAAGGGTGGCAAGGGCAAGGATATAAAGATAATGGCTCGCGACGAACGGAAGAAACGGCCTGCGGACAGCGAATCCGCTGGGACCCCCAGCGTCAAAGCGCTCAAAGACCAAACTAGGGGATGTTCTCGACGTTGTTGGAGACTTGGTGAACTCGCCACCTGTCCGCGAGGACGCCGCCCCGCCCAAGAAAAAGCTGCCGACGATCAAGAAAAACAAGCCCGGCAACGAACCATCCACTGTTGGTCCTCCCGCTGCTTCCACCCCAGCTGTCGCGACGAAATCTTCTGCCCCACCCCGCTCCGAAGAGGATAGCAAGCTACCTTTACCGATGGTGGCTGCACGGAAACAGCCAGTTGGCCCCCAATCGGTCGATCTCGACCTATCCAATCCCACAATGTACGCTCAACTGTTCAACAAGTCGGTGTGTGTTCTCTAGGATCTACTCTGTTACTTCTCCAGCTGATATCTGCCAGGGTGTAGCGAATAGTACATCCTCTGGCTTCAGCCGGCGTGACAAGGAAGAAGAGCGAAGGAAAGAACTAAATAAGATGCGCGATGAAGCGAGGGCCAAGCGCCTGAACGAAGCGGTATGTACTATGCTATCCTCTGCATATTCGATTTAACTTGGACAGATGCCGCCTTTCGACTTGCAAGGGCAAACGGACAAAATCATTCGTTTCGAAGAGAAACTTAGGATGGCAAGAAGTCCGGCCGTTTATCCCAACCATCTTGCCGGAGGCTTGAAACAAATGCAAGGGGAAGACGCGCTATTCCGGAAATGACCCGCTCGAAGAGGGTGAAATGTAGCGCCACTCAACGCCGTTGATACGAACGAAGCTAGCTACAGCGGGTCATATGTTTCGAGGCACCAGTTCTATTTTAGGTGGGATTCGTCGAGTACGCCGTCGACCGCTTTGTAGACCTGCACAAAACAAGTATCGAGCCAATGTTTTGTGCTATCGCTCCCCAAGGTTAGATTTGCTGATTGCAATTCGAGTGAATTGAGCGACGATTGGAGTTGGGAGATGGATTGGCGGAACGATGCGAGCTCCATTCGAATCTTGTCCAGGTCTTGCGGCGAATAAAGTGTTGCTATAAGTTCGTCGCTGCCACAAAGCAAGGCCCGCGAACCGGAAGCTAGCGCGTCCAGCGTAGATATGTCGACGATGGAGAGCACATCATTAAGGATGCGTTTGTGCAAGAGTTGGACGAGACGGAGAATCCTGTGAACCTTTTGGCGGTCGTTGAAATGGCAGACAAGCGGGAATTCCAATGACGGACCTTCTTGGTACGTTCCAACTCATCGGGGCTCAATGGCTCGTCCTTCCCGAGGCCAAGTTCGTCCCACCCATCGTCAAAATGAACGTCGGCATCGCCTGCAGAGGCTGCGTCCTCAATCATGTCGCCCACTTCTCGATAGCCGTCATCGAGCGAAGCAGCATCGTCTGACCACCGTTTGCGCACCGCTTCAAGGTTGCTGGAGGACAACTTGCGCACAAATACGCTATGCGCGGTAGCCGTGCGAACCATGTACTCGTCGCCAGCCAGACCGGATCCTGTACGTACCCCAGAGGATTCAATATCGAGAAAGCATTGCGCAAGTGCCCGGATGCATTCCATCGCATCTTTCACGACAGATTCGACCTCTTGCACCAGGGCAGCGCCATGGGTCTGGGGAATAAAGTGACTGGCACAATGGAAGAGAGCAGAGGAATGCTCTGAGATATCTTTTAGAGGA
>JARIHP010000160.1:0-61095 GCA_029282125.1 Mycena amicta | reverse complement strand
TGGCGCAATGGGGTAAACAGTACTGCGATGAGAAGAAGACTTCAAGACCGTGAATTGGACGAGGAGATGTTTGAGTCCAATGTGAGAGGCCTCTGCGGCCATCCACGGTTTGAAGGAGCGAAGGACGAGAGAGGACGAGGCGGGTCGAGGGCAAGGGGTGGCTGGAACTACGAGAACGGATCGCCGTCGGCAAGTATTGGATAGTTTTTACGCGACGGCTTGCCTGTCACCTCCGCTGGACGCCGTTAACCGCTGGAACGATGAGAATAACCAACGGTATCACAACAACCAATCTGTCCACGACCTGAGATTTTTTTTACAGCCGTTCAGCCTTTCTAAGCCAACTTCTTCGGTCGTTTTCGAGTCCAGTCAGCGCGGACGGACAATCGAAATGGGCACCAGGACCAACGACAGAAAATGACGGAGACAACAAGCTGGCGGAGCATAAGCAGGGGAGGACGACGGCTCGGACAACCACGGAAGCGATCTCAAATCTTATCGAGGATCTTGTCTTTTCTTCTTTTCTTTTCGGGCAAGTCTCCAACGCGAGCACAGTATTATATAGTAGACCGCCAATACAAGCACGTCGCACGATTTCCTCTGTACAGCCCTCCCCGCACCTTCGTCTTGTCGAGTTATCGAATCCAAGTTGGAGTGTTCCTGCGAAGGAGTGGAGTTTGAATCGAGAGCCAAGGTTTGTTAACAGCCACCACGCTCGTCCTAGACGCGAAATATAGTCAGCCGGGGAAGAGAGAGAGAGCACGAGGAACACTGAACAAGTGATGTCAAAGTCTGCCGCGCACGATTATGGGGATGCGGCACTACGGCGTTGACGCTCGTTGCAACACGATGACTTCCTCGTCCTCTTCTCCGTTCCGGCGTCCGAGTGAAGAGGGAGGGATCATGAATAACGACCATTCTGACTGACTGCGTTCAACCAAGGATAAATAGATATCCCTCGCATATCGAAGACCAAGGTCGAGTCATCGGTTCTTAGCAGAACCTCGTCCAGGGATAGGATATGTGGACTGTCGGGATCGGCTTGCCCAACCTTCCCATAAAGGTAACACAGGGTGCCGTCCCGCAGCCGCAATCCTACTTGTTCTCCCCGTTCATGAATGCAGGAATTTTTTGCCCTCGGGCTCGGCAGACGGAGGTCGCCATCAGTCACCACGACGAGGTTGAGGCCGAATACGACAACTATCGGAGAGGTCGAGCGATTGCGAAGAAATTCTAGAGTGCGTCAGAAAGCAGGATGCGAGCTCAAGATAACTAGCCTGAGCCGCGGTGCTCGAGGAGCAGAGGAAAGAGTTGTCACTGCAGAGAGCGAGGGTTGGATAATATTGCCAAGCGAGGGTCGGATAACGGCCAAAATACGCAGGCCACCGAAGCTCTATGCAATAGATTGAATAACTACTTGTGTCAGACGCGATTGCCAGTGGAGAGAAGCTTTGGATGCTCACTGGACGGTGTCGAAGACCGGATTTGGACGATGTCGAAGACCAGTTAGTCGCATCAGTGCTTAGATGAAGGGTCGTCAACTTCAGGAGAGCAGGGCAAGGGAGCAACATACCTGTCTGTAGGTCCACTCGTCGAGGCTCAGGGGGCAACGTCGCCGCATTCGACGAAGGACAACGGCGAAGACTTGGCAGGTACAGGCAGTTAGCTCAGCTTCAGACTAAGAGAGAGTCAGTAGTGGGTTCTGGAGGGCGTTGGGGACTCACCATTAACTGGGGAAGATGGGAGTCGAGAGCAAAGAGCAGTTGTGTGACACCCGTAGGAACGCTGGTCACATCAACGCGACGCGTCTGCACGTGATTATGCCGAGGCCAAAGCTTGTAATTACTGAAGAAGGAACAGGCAATTGTTATTGAACACGGAGGAGTCCTCGTGTGACGAGGGTAAAGCCTGGACCAACCGTAAGTGCATGGGTCTGAATCGAAGCGGTATTCCGAGTCACGTTCAAGTTATTGCCGCGGTTGCCGCGGCCAGTGAGCTCACAGCCTGACTGCTTGAGCGTCCGCATACCATATCCCTTGCCGAACTCGAAGTAGTCTGCACCAAGACGTCTATACAATAGACGCAACTGCTGCACCATCATCAGAGGTTTTGGCAAGGGTTCGCAGCAAGGGATAACGGAACTCCGTTCGAGTCCGTTGCAACACGTAGCAAGCTTTAAATTTATTTCGGGAAGAACGAAGTTGGTCCACGAGCATTTGGTGGGCAATCGCGGGGGGGTGGCCTCCCTTTAACATTGTAACCGACCGTATGAGCTGGTCGTACGAAATGACGATCAAGACACACTTGTACAACTCGACGTCGATGAGCGCTTCGTTTGCGAAGGACCAAGCTTGTCTGTGTCCACAAAAGAACCACAAAATACGACAACGTGCCAACGAGACTCGGCCTACTCGCATCATGTGCAATTCCGCCGACCTTCCCGCGCGGATGCTTTCAAGAGCGACGACATTCGGTGGTAGGAGACAGCTTCACTTCGTGACACATTTATACACCTGTCGGCTGCGAGATGAGATTGATTACAGTTACAGTACTACAGAGATATCCAAGCCGAGGCTACACTTTCTAACTAATACTACTTGTTACTGTGCGTAATTCTGCGCTACAAATATTCACGATTACAGTCCAGAGCCCAGAAACGATACATACATGCAAACACACGCTTCAAGCCATCTGCCCCCACCCCACATTCATCGACACATGCCTCGTCGTCGCTGGCGGTCTGTACCCGCCAGGCGCAGTGTTAAAGAAATGACTATTGCTCCGGAGTTTCGCCGCCACTTGCCGGGCATTCGTCGTCATCGGGGGTTTCGCATTGACATTCTTCGTATCGGTCGTCCTCGTATTCTCGTCAAGCCCATGGCGACCAACAGACGATACAGGCGCAGTGCTCGCCCGCGCATGCGCTGCAGTATATCCGTTAACCTGCTGGTGCTGTTGCTGCGTCGATACAGGAGGGAACGGCCCAGTACCATGCATGTTTATTGACACAGGCCCGAGTGCGTGGTAGTGCGGGAGGGAAAGCAGAGGCAGAGGTAGCGCGTGGAACGAAAGGCGGTGTCGTCTTGTTGCCAATGGGTGCAGTATAAACTGAAGGTTGAGCTTGAGGCTGCGATGCGCGAGTCGCTCCCGATGTAAACGACATGCTCCGTCCCACATTCGCATTTCCCGCCCCCCGCTCCAAACCCAGCGTTACCTCGCCGCCCAAAGGACACTGGTACTCCACCACTCGTCCCCGAGGTTGTCCTCCGCAATCCTCCGCCGGTCCCAGTCCCAGAGGTCTGCGACTGTGAGACGGGAATCTGCGACTGTGCGCGCCAGTTAGCCCGTCTTTGGATCTGCGCTTGCTGCTGATGCTGATGCTGTCCCGCCACAGATACCGGCGCAGGGTGTGCGTATGGCGCATATAATGGGTCGTGCCCTTGCCTTCCGCCGACTCCACTCACACCCATCCCGCCGCCTTGATTATGCAGCCCCATCCCGACCCCCATCATCGCAGCCGCAGCCCACTGCTGAACTTGTAGCGGGTGCATTTGAAGTAACTGCAGCTGCATTTGCATCTGTACCGCCGCATGTGTTTGCGCGTCGAGATTGGCTGGATAAAGCTGGTGCTGGTTACGAGGATGAGGCCGAGGTCGCTGGTCGAGGTGGTGCGGATGAGGTTGTGTGGGATGGAGATGCGGAGGAGGTTGACGCTGAGCTTGTGACTGTGCCTGAAGATACCCCGCTTGCTGGAGCTGGTGATGGGCCAGCTGCGGGTGCGAATACGTTGTCTGTGTTTGCGTGGATTCCCTTTGAGGAGCGATAGTGGGCGGCTGGTATTGTGGTAGCTGCTGGGGCTTCGTCGTCGTCGTCGTCGCTGGCGTTGGTGGCCTCGGATATGCCAATATCGCGCTGGGCTGCTTCGTCTGCACCGGCTCCGCAAACAAACTCCCCGAGACGTCGTCTGCGCTGGCACTAGCACTCCCGCTCACGCTCATCATCGACCCAACACTCGTGCCAATCCCGCCCGAGCTCCCATCGCTTCCGCTCGAGTCTGACTGGCTTAGCGCAGCAGCAAACTCCTTGCCGCGGTAGCTCAATAGCGTGGCACCCGCAATGCTCAAGCGGTCCGACGACTCGTCACCATTGCCATCACGAGCGGCCGCCTCTGCGCGCTACATTTTGTGTCAGGCTGAACGGGAGGAAGAAAAGAAAAACTCACTCGGAGCTCCCGCTGGTCCAACGTATCGGCAATCCGCAAAAGGACCTTACTCTCCGATCCGTCCCATCCACGCACTGTCCTGCCATTGAGATGGGCAATAACAGCTTCGGCAGCCACGCGAGTGTCCATCCTGGAATGCATCGAGTTAGCTTGCGCGAGCAATTAGGAAGTCAGACGCACCGCATAAACGCAATCATCGTAGGCGAGTTGGGGATCTTGCTTCGCATGAATCGGCTGCTCATGATCACGTAGGGATGGGCAAGCGTGAGGAGTGTCTATACGAAGTTATCAGGACAATGTATCGAGACTACAGAAGACGATATACTTGTTTGTCCGAGCTCATTGGTAGGCTTGGAGGACAATTAGCGATGCGAGCCGATGCAGGAAATTATAGACGTACCCCTCGATATATACGTTCGTGCTCTTCTGGTCCTCCAAACGCGCCATCCGCTCGCGGAAACTGAGGACAGGACTGCCTTGATCGGCGTTCCCCAGGGACGACCCTGAAGACGAGGAGGAGGTACGAATCGAACTGCTGCTACTGGAGTTGATGATACGCGGCGGGCGATGGACTCTGGAGAGGCGAGGATAGAGGTTGCTGCGGCGGAGAGTTACGATGCAATTTTCGGCGGCGGCCATCGACTTGAAGCTATCGAGTATGAATACGGGCGAACCAAGACAAACCGAGATACGCACAGAACGAACCCATAGCCACTCGACGACGGCCCACCACGCGTAAACGTCCGCACACTGACGACCTCGCCAAAGTTGGCGACTATGGCGAGGAGCTGCTCTTCGGTGAAATGAGGCGGCAGACCGTTGATGTAGACGTTCGGCGCCTGCTCGTCGGTGTCGTCTGCGGCCGAGTCTGGGTCTGAGCTGGTGCTGGTACTGTCTTGAATTGGGATTCGCGGGCGACGGCGGTCGGATGTGTCGTCTTGCGCACTAGTGGCAGAATCGGGCCCAAAGATGCTCCCTATATCTCGCCAATGAGAAGAGGATCAAAAAAGAGACTCGCTCAGCACGACGTACCAGATGAAGACGAAAACGTGAGCAGCTGCCGGGTGTCCTGTCCCATCCCCTCCTCGTCCGATGAAGACAGCTCGAATTGGCATTGGGAAGGGCTACTTTGCGCCGAGTGGTATTGCGAGATGGAGGATGTGCTTGAGGTGGAGTCGGGAATGCTCAGATGATCCACGACGCTGAGGCCGTCCGTGGTCGTGGTCGGCGGGATCGACATGGATATCGCGAGGAGAAAGAAAGCTGGGCGGGGGGCTGGGATGTGGTTTTATGCGATGTAAAGGCCGCCGGGACGAATGAGGTTATTGTCGGACGAAAACGAACGAACAAGAGGCGAAAGGAGAGACAAGAAATGGAGCCGTCACAAGTCGGTGTTCGGCCAAATTTGTGAAAATTGGCTACATTTCCGGCCGCAGCCTGCGTTAGACCTTCCATGGACACGAAATAAGTGTTCAGATCGTGGCGAAGGGAAACAGGCATACCGCATTCGAGTCTCACAATATCCCTCATTCGTCGACTCGTGCATTCATCCTGCTCTCCTCGTCCAACTCCGGCGACAGCCAAGAGCTACGTCGATGAGCCAGGGCTGTGCGTTGGACGAGATGGGAGGGTGTCACTGCGGCTGGGCGGAGGACATGCTTGACCGCAGTGGGCAAGAATCGGCTAGGCCTTCCTTTTCAAACACACTCCAACATCATTGCACCGCATCATCATCGCATTTGACTTTGCGCTGGTATGATCAATTGGACAAGTCGACCTGGATGAGTTCTTCGTTTACGACGGACCAAGCGTGTCTAAGTAGTCCGAGATGCATGAGAAGGCTGCTGGGGGATGCCTGTAAGTAATCGCGTTAGTGTACGACGATCCAGAATCACGATGCAACCGACACGGAATCTCTCCATCCTCGTTCCTGAGCGTCTCCAGTTCGGCCTTTGCGATCCTCTTATACAAGACGTGCATGTGCAATAGCGATAACAGCCCCGATCCGGACGAGGTACCGACGAGGAGCCCGTTCCGTTAGAGCTCGAGGCTCTTCTCGTATGACTCGAGCAAGTCCAATAATTATTGTATTGGGGAAGTCAGAGCCAGATTGAAAGGTTTTGTACGCGCCTTTGATAGGTTCCTTCCTATCTCAATAGCGACGCGCCTTGACGCGTGTGTGAGAAACACGTGATCGTTCCAGCGCAAGCGAAACAGATACGAGGAGAATACATAAACAAGCACAACAGATAGTAGACCGATAGTCTCACTGAATGACGCCGACAAACGGGTTGAAGTTGTACCAATTGCAACTCTGCGTCACGAAAACGCTCCCAAAGCCGCTCTTCACCGTCTGCCCATTGCGCTTAATTTGGATGAAAGGGATTTGCGAGTCTTCCACCGGGAATGCGACGGAGCCGATGGAATCACCCACGCCAGCATTCCATTCGGCGTGGTTGGAGCCGATGTCGAGGGTAATTGTGGCAGGGGAGGAGAGCAGCGCGAGACCGAAGACTGCGTCGGCTGGGAAGGTGGACATACGCGGAGCCCACCCTCCGGAGCAGGAGACGGATTTGGGGTGCGGGCGATACCAGAACACCACAACATCGTTCTTAGAGGACATTAATAATGGCAAAAGAGTATCGAACTTGAAACGCGCACCGCAACCTTCGGTGCTGAGCCAGTCTTGTACCAGCTAATGAAATATTGCGCAACGATTCGCCAAGCCGCATGCGGGAATCCATTCACGTAGTTGGGAGCGGCAGTCCTGTTGATTTCCTCCGTCAACAACTGAATTTAAAACGCATCCTGAACATACCCCAGATCCACATTCGGATTAATGTCTCCAATGTAATGCGATTCCGCTGGAGTGAAACCATTTAGTTGTCTAAGAAGTACTAGATGGGCAACGAGTGAATACCGTAGTCGTTCCAGGTCACTGCATCCTCGATGAGAACGCTGTTTAACGAGAGGTCTTGAAACTCACCAATCTCGATGATGTCGGGCTTCACATCCTGAATAGCCTGGTGCCAGCGATAGCTCCAGAGTGTGTCTCCCAGTTCGACCCAAGCGTTATTGGCGTCAATATCCTTGAACTGCCATGGGGAGACCGCTAGTTTGACGTTATGTAATGATTGCACTTCGAGCGAAGCTGCACTCACACATTATATACGGCCCACCGCGACTGCGTGCAGCATTTCTGTATGCAATATCGGTGTCCGTGGTAAGCACCGTGTTAACATCGTTTGGCCTCCCAATAGTGAGTTTACCTCGAACCTAAACTTGAATACTCGGACTCACCAGGACCACCAATTGAAGAACCCATTGATGGAGGGGAAGTCACTGAGTAGCTTGTTCGCGAGTGAGGGATCACGGTAGCTTATGAACGCTGGCGCAAGGGCGATACTGATACCCTGGTTCGCCAAGGACGTCTTGATGGATTGGAAGAACGCGTTCCCGTTGCCTTCCCCGGAGAAGGTCGAAACAAGGACACTATTGTTCCAGCGGAGCATCGCCGGACTGTTGGCGTGCGATGCAACTAGGTTGACGCTATACAAGATGAGTAAGCTACTCGGACTTGGGCTAGACTCGTACACATCGGTCGCCTGCCAGGATCGCGACATGTCGAAGCTGAAGAACAGCTTGAAATTCGAGGACTCGGCCACTATTGAATGAAATGAGCACTGAAGATATGTGCCTTTGAGAATTAACCCACCCACGAATGCATCAGCCACTTTGCCGACCTCGTAGTCCGTCAAGGCGATGTTCAATGCTAACACGAAACATCAGCATATACTCAACGCGCTTAAGATCATAGCGAACGAACCAAAACCATCGATGCCGGTCGCCTTCGCGGTATTTATATCGTTCGCCCAGTCGTTTTGCGAATACGAGAAAGCATTCTGCGCCATGAAATGAGCCACGACGATCTGTGCAGTCGCGCGGCAAGCAAAGATGCCCGCAAGAGTGACTCCTAAGAGCGAGCGCATGATTGTGTTCGGCCCTTCGAAGGTATGGTTGATGTTTCTTTTATGCTGGCCACGCAATCGAGGACATCGCGGTCACGATGGGCCATTCACGTGAGCGCAGAGTGTGCGCGCAACTCTATATCTGGGAAAACCTGGTCAAGTGCCTTCAAAGGCTGACGACAATCTGGTGCAACATCAGTAATACCTCACGTCACTTTCCGACAAAAACAGAGAAAGAAGAAGGATGACCAAACGCTCGAGACACCTCGAGTCGACTCATGATCACCCCGCGAGCCGAGGACGCTGAATCAATCCACCATGGATGACCGTCGCCTGATCAGCTTCTAGTCTTGGCGTCCCGGTTCTCGTTATCCAGCACCGAATTTGTCATTTGCTGTTGGTAACTGCCACAATGCAACTAATGTAGCAAGGGAAAACCTTCCTACGCACGAGCCTTGATCGCCGCTGCGTGCTGCTGCAGCACTGCGTACACCGGATCCGTCGGGAAGATCGCGTAGCCGTCGTCGGGCGTTGGTCCATTGGTGAGCTGCGAGCCCGCTTGCCTGTACAATTTCTTGGTCAGAAGTTATTGACGCGCCAATAATACCCACCAGAGCAGGTCTCCTGTGAGGCCAGTGCTGATGATAGTCGAGTACCAGGCCGCGTACTGGGTGCTACGGTTCGAGTTGCTCGTGATGCCGAACTCTTCGATGATGACTGGCTTGTTGCTCGATTTCATTGTGGTGGCATGGTCAGTGATCCATTGCTGGCCCCACGGAACGGTGTTGGATTCGCCCCAGGATTGCGGGTACATCTATATCGTGTTCAGAACAACGAGTATGGAAGAAGCCGAGGACGAGTGCCATACATGGAAAGTACCAAAGTCAAGAGTCGAGATTTTCATGTTGGCGGCAAAGTCAATTCCGAGCGTGCCCCTTGAATGGTGTTAAACACTCGAACGAAACTCACTGACAACTTCCGGCTGGACGCACTGGTAGACAAAGTCAGCATTGCCGGGCTGATTGAAGAAGCCCTCGTCTCCAAGCGCAACCAGGTGGTTGGCGTCAATCGACTTGATGAAGGCGGAGATGTTGGTGGCCCAGGTGGTGATCGTAGAGACTTTGCATGTCGAGGAAGCTTGACTGCGTAATGTTATCACGGGTGATAGAAGCAGAACTTGGGATTATGCACGTGTTGCTACCTGCGCACCTGGGCTCGTTAGCTGAGATGTTCCGTTCAGCAACAAGCTTCGAGACCAGTCAAAGGTATTTACCGAGCTCCCAAGCCTATAGCAACGCAATGAGCCTGATGAAACATGTAGAGAGGACCTCACACACCATGATCGTGGGTTCGTTAACGTAGCGGGAGACGACGGCTTGGACGTAGGTCTTGTAGGCAGCCTAGACAGAGGATTCAACAACCCAGTTTTTAATGAATTGAATTGGACGGACAATGATGGTGGGGTTGGTATAGAATACGTCGTGCGCCTGGCCGGAGCCAAGAAGCTGGGTAGCGTAGACATCCATGCCGCCAAAGTCCGACCTGAAAGAAACAGAAGTTAGAAAAGAAACCCGAGAACGTCGGCGGAGAAATACCAGTTGTTTGTGCTGGGTTCCAGTGTGTGATTAGAACGTCCGAGTCGCGTGAAAGAGGTCAAGTAAACTCACAGAGCGATAATAAGATGGAGCCCGTGGGATTTTGCGGCGGCGACGACCGTATCTACGATAGAAGATGAGGTTTTGCTCCAGGAATAGTACGGGACCACTGACCAAGGACCTGAAGGCCATTCGTACCAGTGTTAACCGTGGCGGTCTTGCCATTCCAGAGATGGAAATAAACGCCGTTTGCTGAAGTCACTTCGTTGAAGCCCCTGGGTATGGCGTGAGGAAAGAGAAGAAGTCCGAGATAAGAGCGGACCAAGTTCTACGCAATATATATATATTTAGTGCTCCAATGGAATCGATGACGACCACATACCTAACGGTGGTCGCTCCGCTATTTGCAATGTCGGTAAAAGCCTTGTTAATGTCAGTCGAGCTATAGCCGAGAAGCCCCGGCCAGTAAGCGTTCGAGCTGAGGAAGAGATGTCAGTCTGGATTCAGAGGCATTGCCGAATCGCTTACCCAACGACGGTATACTTGGCGCCGTTGAGAGTAAACCTCGTGCCCGAAGTCTTGATAAAGGCAGTTTGCCCTACCACAGAAGAGACGGCGAGGGCCAAGAGTAGCAATGTCGAGCGAATCATTCTGCTTTGAACTGCACCCAAGGGCACAGGCTGAGTTTTATACAGACCAGCGGCCTATCTTCGCTGATCCATCGGGCTGGTCGGTCACGTAGCCAGTCAGGCGCTGCACTTTTTTCTGGTAGCGGACCGGCTCTGCGTTAACCGTTTCATATTGTTTCCGTGTGGGAGCGTCTCCGCGGCAACGAAAAGTGGGAGGCGACGGCTACAATCCACTGGCCGTCAGCTTTGAGTGGTGTCTTGGCCCTGAGTCGTCCCAGAATGCGGCATTTTCTTCGGCAGATTCAAACGAGCAGAGACGGCGAGCGTATGGTGAGTTTCTTGGCACGAGATTTCGGGGTCAATTACACGGCGCAGAAGGGTACAGCGAACCTACCTACGTGGATTCGTCAGCGTCTCGCATGGTTTGAAGACGGATGCAGGGAAGAGGACGGGCTTCGTCCGTACGTGCGTGTCGCGGTAGGTGTGAAGCTGTTGTTGATGTGGCGATGCCGGCGGCCGTTCTCTTCCCACCGTCACAAACTCGGTCTTTCGCACTTTCCCATACGCTCCATACCCAGCTAGCAAGCAAAGCTTTGAATTTCAGAACGCCGCTTATTCTCTCAAAGGCTTCGCCTGGAAACCTGCAAGCCATCGAGGAGCTGCTGTCTCTGACATCGCCAGCCATAATTTCAATCAGTTCAAGTTGGCCTTAGCGCCGAATAGCGGGGATGAAAAACAGCGCCCGCGCCGTTCGATGTTCGCCGAGTCGACGCCGACCAACTCCTCGGATTTTCATGCCAGTCTAAGTTGGCTCTCCAATCTCGCAGTCAGATATGTTCTCGTGCTTTCAATCAAAGAGACGATTTTCACGACTGGAACCACATCAGGCACCTCTAACCGCGACATCCGAGTCGATCTGAACAACCTTGAAGGCCGTCAGATGTGGGGATGATTCGTACGTGAGTTGCTTCGATCGCTCAAATGTGTTTGCTCAAGGCGCTTGATTGAAAAAAGCAGCAGAACACCGTTTTGAGATTTCCGCCCAAGATACCAACTCAGTGCCAGTGTTGAACTCACGACGAACCTTGCAGGTCTGTATCTCCGTCTACTTCACGGAACTAGTCGCTGATATTGCCACGATGAGTACGTGTTTGCCGGGCTTGCATCGCTCGAACATCCAAGCGGGCGTCGCTACACTTCTGAGTCTTGAAGACGTCGTTCTGCTGTTCGAGGAAAAAACCGCCGCGCGGCCATCCGGGCCTTGGCCCTTGCGACGCCCGGAATCACACTGGTAACAGTGCCTGAAATTGTGACTCATTGGCGCGCCAGCAGGTCTGCCAGAAAGCTTGCCAGAAAACTTGTTGGAGGGCGAACAGGGTATTTCGTGGCGGTTTCGTACAACGCATTGCGGGTGAGCGAGGAGTCGAGGAGGACATGGTGGTTAGGGAGCAAAAGACGGGTGTCGTCGGAGGCTCGGGAGACCTGTCAATTGTCGTGTTTCACGACAGATGGTGATCGTCGGGCGTTATTCTTGTCATCACGAGGGCCGGCGCTCTTGCCTTTGCTTGACCACCTCGACAATGGCCACCTCGGAGGCACCTCCGCCCCTCCCAGCTCACCTTGGCACAATGTACCTCCCTCCTGGCTCCCTCCTCCGCGACTCATCTCTGTCTACAGAACCAGCTCGCAACTGATAGGGACCCTGCTCAATTTCTTCTTATTTGGCATCCTCTTCGTCCAAGTCTGTGCGTCGATTGAATTCCTCTTTTGAGGTTGGCCTTTTCATGCTTGACTTGCAGATGTGTACAAGCTATGCTTCCCCAAAGACCGGCCCGCTATCAAAGCGCTCGGTGCGCTATTCTACCTCCCGCTTCTATTGATGCTGACGGCGCTTCCAAGTATACTCGATGTTCCTGATAATGCTCCTGTGCACTTGCCTTAATGCGGCCGACGCGAATAGGTGGTGGGGGGATGGTTTCGGAGATCTTCTTGAATTCTCCCGTGCCGGCTTCTCGCCATTCTACACGCCCATTATGGGCTCCGTCATCGCCCTCGCAGTGCAGCTCTTCTACTGCTACCGCATCAGCGTTTTCCGCGAGAGCCGAGGGTCGGTTTGGTGGAGCGCGGCCATCGCAGTGGTGTCTCTGATACAAGCGGCGGGTGGGGTAGGCGGTGGTGTAAAGGCGTTCATTGCATCGAATGAGCAGCATGACCATGCGAGAGTCATACTTGTCTATGTGCGTCTTTTTTCCCGCTCTGGGGTGTAGGCTTACCGCTCGAGCAGCTGTGGCTGGTGGGGGACGCTGTTGCGGACGTCATGATAGCAGTGACCATGACCTACCTGGTGTGTTTGCTGGGACTGCCCAGGTCTCGACTTTGCTTACCTCTGCCACGACAGCTCTCGCAAGCTTCGGAGCCCCAAACGCGGGACGTCGTCCAGGGAGTCATCCGTCTCATCATCGAGACCAATGCCTTCTCTGGTACGTTCCTTGCCCAATTCTCCGCTGTAGCTGAGCATTGTCAGCTTCTGTCGCCATTATTGGTCTCGTCCTCTTCGCAGGCATGCCAGTGAGTCGCCTGACTTGCGTTAGCTCGTATCTGACTTTGCGCCACAGGGGACTGACTATTTCATCTGTCCGACCATGATATTGCCCGGTATCTACGCCAACACGCTCCTCGTCCTCCTCAACAACCGAGCAACCCCCGCCCGAAGCCGCATTAAGCCCGACTACCGCTCCCGCTCGACCGACGCCGATGTCGTATACGGCTCCGATGGCACCACCACGACGGCCAACGGCACAAGCCTCGGACACATGTGGAAGACTATGCCCACAAGTCCCGGTGTACAGCTCCAAAAGCTCGACTATGGCGCGCCCACGAAGCGTGTACCAGTACCCAAAGTCGTGGATATCGGTCCTGGGGCGTTCGTAGCAGCGCCGAACGCAGCGTTTGGGGTGAAATCGGAGGACTATGATTTGGAGCTCGAGGACACCAAGCGCGATTTTGGATACGATGCATCAGCGTATAGCAGTACGCCATCGCCGCCGCAGCATCAGCACCACCTGCAGCCTCGACGTCAGCCTTCGGCGAGCAAGCACTTGAGAAGCGAGTGGGACGACGCGAGCTACAAGACGGGCGATCGGAATTTGAGGGCAAGGTGGGATGACCGGGACGGCGCAGATGGGGCCAGTATGGATTTGACGGAGGTAGAGGTGTGTTTTTGCATAGCTTCGAGTTTCGGCCCTTTGACTGATGACGAGGATAGACGCATCCGTACGGCAGTGCCGGGACGTATACGACATGGGCGCGATAGCGAGCGACCTTTAATTCGTGTCCATCGACCGACGAACGCCTCATTCTTTACACCTGCTCACTTCCTGTTGTATCACCACCATCGCCTCTGTTGTTCATTGCATGTTGTGCTTCACCCACGAACTTGGCGACTTGAGCGTTCCTTCGATGTCTTCCTTGCGCGGTAGCGTGTTTCTCGGGAGGCAGATCTTCTCTGGCGGTCACGGTTCTTCTACTCCGGGAGTAAGTCTTATCTTTGCTCGCGCAAAGCAAGAGAAACTCGGATGATTATTTGGGAGTCACCCGTGAAATTCTACAGCACATGTTTATATTTTGTCACCATGCTTTGCATTGAACGAGGACAGAAACAGCGAATCGCAATCGGAACATCTACATCTTTATTTATTCTTCTTGGGTGCAACGTACGTCTTTGCCTTCTCCAACGCCGGCACAGGCGGGAATATGCCCTCGAAAATGGGCTGGTTGATGACCGTCTCGAGATGGCGAATGAGATGCGGCAGCTTCTTGCGCTCGGCGGTGTCGACGTTGATTCCGCACGCACGGAGCACGAGCGCGGCGACGTAAATGTCCGCAAGGGTGATTCGTTCGCCAACGAGGAACGTACGCGTCGCGAGGTGGCTGTTGAGCGTGTTCAGTCCCCTGAGCTGTTGGTTGACGAAGGTTGTGTGTATCTGACGCAGTATGAGGCAGTGAACAGTGGGGTGCACTTCGGAAGGACGTACGGGCTTCGAGTAAGGTGCCAGGGTGCCGTCGAGAATTTGGTCGATGTTCTCCGTGTTGTCATTTACCTCTTCGATGAGGTGCACCCACTGGTCAACTAGCGCGCGTTCCTGGGCAGTGTTTCCGAGTAGACCCGAGTTTGGCGCCAGCCCAGCAACTAGTACACGATGTATTGAGCGAAATGTACCACCGATGATGAGTGCATGACGGACCGTACCGCGCGATGGGAGCAGATTCAAAGAGCGTGAAGCCATTTTTGCCTTCCCATGCTGGAATCTTGGAGTGCGGGAACTTGGATGTGAACTCCTCCTTGTAGTTATCCTCGTAGTGCACATAGTTGGTTGGAAAGCCGATTTTGACGCCGCCGAAAGCCGCAGTGGCCCTGATCTGCATGGCGCGATAAGAAGTGGGGAAACAATATATGATTGCCCGCGTACTACGCGTCCCACAAATTGCGCAGGAGATGCCCAGAGGGTGCCTGCGATCTCAGACATCGTCGTGGATGAAAAGGAAGAAAGACATCGTGGGTGACGGAGATCAAATCCAAGGACAACGGGACTCGGATAATCATCTGCTAAACTTGCTCAGCGCGCTCACCTGCGATTCTAGCACTGGCTCAGAGGCTCTCTAAATACCGCAATACGCGCGCTACGGAATCAAGACCTTGCTAGGAGCCGCAGGCCGCGAAATCTGGGTCACCGTCAAAGTCGCTCAAAACACGCAACAAGACCTACGTTCTCGGCAACACACTTACCCATACGGATTTCCGGATCGCCAGTATGTTCCTCAAAGCGCGAAAGTGCGTCCTCCCCCGATGCGATAAGTATCTCTCGGCGAGGATATTCACGCGAATCTCGAAGCTGAAGGAGGTGAAGACCCCTGCCAGTGGGCAGTCGAGGAATCGGAAGGCGATCTAGCCTGTGGAATCAAACACGAAGTGCAGGAGGGCAGTCGAGGAAGAAGATCGAGACGAGTTGAGCATGCGTTGGCGAAGTCTCAAATTCAATGATCTCGAGCCCAGTTGCATGCAAGAAATCATAAGAACGTGTTGTACGATATAAGTGCCCTAATAAAGACTCAAAACACGCAGTCCCTCTCCAACAGCATCCATCCTCGACTGGGAGCTCGGCTCCGTCCACTGGCAGTCAGTGTGTTCATATGCCGTCTGCATCTACGACGAGTTAACCCTGCGTTTCAATCGAAAGCTCACGCGCACCTCCGAATCCATGTCCAGTGAGGCAGACATGGCCTTGCGTGCATGTACTAGTAGCTCGGCTTCAAACTGGGCCGCTTCGATATCCAAATCTAATGAGACGCAATAGTTGACTGACGACTGTAGATGTGGTAGAAAATTATGGGACGCACAGGATATCACTATAGCTCTTTCGCGCGTGGACTTGTGAATGCGGTTTGAAGGTAACTTGAATATCATGCTCCTCCGAATGAGAGCACGTCGGCTTGCAGAGCTTTTAAAATCCACAATGGAATGTCAGGATACGTCTCATGCGTTGCATAAAGTCGTACCGATGTCTGTGGTAGCGCTGGATGCACCGAATATTTGATTAGGAAGGTCGACTTGATGAATTAGCTCTCGACTCACCGCGAGCGCAGGAGTGCTTTGACGGGTAGGCATGACAGTGGTGGGTAGAGGTAACCAAGGTTTGAAGAGCAGGGGGGGTCAGAAGCAGCCATTTGGTTATAATACACTTCACGAGGTGCATATGCATGCCGGAACCGCGAGGATTTCATGCCAGTTGCAACGTTGTTCCCGAGAGGTTGCCACTGGCACGCGAGATACAGGCTCTGAATGAGTTTCATCGCCGAATACACGATATGGAGTCGAGGCTTTCAAGCAAGGGACGATGATGAGCAAGGACCGGGTATCCGGCTATCAATCAGCCGGTTCTCCTCCACCATGACAGCGACAAAAAAGCTCTGGAAAATCCACCGTTCTGTGGTCAGTCGTCCAACTTCAAGCTCCCGTGTGCTATAACCTACAAATCTACCACACTACCAAAAAATATAAGTCAACAGCCTTATTATTATAATAAAAACAAATGAACAAAAAAAACCAAACATCAGCAAAATGTGCAGAAACATAAGCGGACGGCAGATCCCCGTGGTGTGTGGTACCCGGTTTTGTCTGCTTCGTTCCTTCGTTATGTTTTGAATATCCTTCCTTCCTTTTCATGACCAGGCCCTTTGGGCATTTGGCGGGTGATTGGACCCGATTAGTGAGTGGTTCGATCGCAGTAAGACACTTGAGTTTTGTACTGTGCTGCAGATGGCGGGAGTGCACTGTACTTGTCCTCTGCTCCAGGATGTGGGATTTGGCTGGCCCCGGCCGTTAACGTGTCATTCACCATTGACAGAACACCACATTCCGTGTCTTATAAGCTACAAATCTATCAAATAAACAAAACGAAAGAGGTAAGAAATCCGATGCGGTAAACAAATATCTGTGTGAGCAATATCCACATCCCTCACTCAGCAATCCTCATACAGCGTCCTCAGATGACGCAGAGCACCGCCCGCAGTACGCTCCACCCAGGGAGCAATCTTATCCTCGAACCGCTCTGCGATTGAATCGCCCATCCCGCCATGTCCAATCGCAGACCCAACAGCGCGAGCACCGCGACGTGGCTCGGGACCGCCGCAGCCTCTCTAAACACTCCCGCCTGTACCAAGATCGCGCGGAGGACGTCGTTGGAGCGGATGCACCCGTATACTTGCAAGGTTCGCCGTCAGCATTCAAATTTGCGGAACGAAGACGAAGTATTGATGATATACCTTGTACAAAGAGCTCTCGGTAAATCGAGCCCACACAGCGGTATTGAACAGGGCTGCGTCGAGGGCGTGTCTCCCTAGCGCGAAAAAGACGTATGAGCGAGCTGGGCCAGGGCCGTGTGCCACGAGGTCTTCCCAGTCATCCGGCGGTGGGGAATGCGCCCGAAAGTAGTTGTCGCTGGTGCGCAGAGATGGGGGCGGGCAGAGGAGCAAGTCGACGAGTACTTTGGTAAGATCGCTGGGTTGGATCGTCTTCATGCTGACCTTGGGCGTAATGCTGGCAGGTTCGGTGGGAATACACGGAGATTGGATGGGGGCCATGCAATCACAGCGCAGGGATGTCGGTTCTTTGTGCTTGCGGCTGGCCTTGGAATGAGTCCCCGACATTTCACTAGCTGAAGGAGCATTAGAGCGTTTTGGATCGTTAGACACTGATAACGTACGAGCTTGGTCGCTCATGCTCAACGCGAAGTTCTGAGCGAAACTGCATAACGGGTCGATGATATAGTAGTCGGACCGTACGATCGAAAAACACGTACGCTTCCTATCAGAATCTGACTCGGCGTCTTAACGTCGTATCTCATCTTATCTTATCTGTACTTGTATTGTCCTGGGTCACAGTGAGACATGCTAACGCATCTCTCTCTGTACCAGGTCTGAACTTATATTCCTATCGTGTATTACTATGCTAACGCATCTCTCTCTGTACCAGTATCGAATAGTACTTGTTTGATAGGTTATGGGCCCCGAGGCGTTTTAATCTGCAACGAATCTACCGCAGACAAACGCTACGTAACCTCGAGTCGAACCTGATTCCATCCTTCCAAACCCACACCATCCATCGTCGAATTCTACCAGTATGAGCAACAACAAGGAGAAAGAGTGGAAGGGAATAAAACTTACCCCAATCAAAGAAGAAGAAGACGGCTCGAACAACTACAGCGAGTTCAAGCAGAAGTCAATGCTTGAACTGGACGCCGCGGGCTACTGGCGATACATCGACGGCCCCGAGTATAATCCTCCCGTTATCCCAGAGCTCAAGTTGAGCCAGCAAGTCCAAGGCGTTGACAGTGCAGGAGCGACGGTCACGGTTACCGTACCAGGGAATGAAGGTGTTGTAGCGGCGGCGAAGAAGCAAGCAGAGGACTGGCTTGCAGGTGACAAGAAGGCTCACGCCATCATTGTCAAGGCGGTCCCAACCGGAAAGCTTTACGTGGTTCGAGACTGCAAGTCGGCTCACGATGCCTGGATGACGCTCAAGAAGGAATACGAGCCAGCAAATACACTCACCGCTGTCACGATTAAACAGGAAATCGTCAGCAACCAATGTGGTGCCGACGACGATCCTGTTATCTGGCGACAGGTCATGGTTCAGCTGCACCAAAAGCTACGAGATGCAGATCCTACCATGATGCCGGATAGCGAATTTGCGAAGCACCTTGTCACTCTCATGACGCCGTCTGACGAGTGGCGCTTCTGCCGCGACTCGCTGCGCGACCTCGTCCACCGAGGCAACGTGATGGGACACCCGGTATCGTCTACCGTTGTACTTGAGCGCCTGAAGAACGAGGAAGTCGACAAGAAGATCTCACCTTCCATTGTTTCAATCAATGCGTTGGTCACGAAAGGGAAAAGCCGCCAAGTTGTGGGGCCAGGAGATGTGGTCCCCAGTGTCTATACTGCAGAATCATCGAACCAGGCCAATCGGAGGAATGAGAAGGCTCACCAGCGACAAAAGAAACGCCCTGCGCCTTATAGCGGACAAGAACGGTCCACCACACGCAAAGTCTGCGACAACGTGTATTGCGAGACACCGGTGGGCCACGTCAAAGCCGACTGCTTCTCGTATGGGGGAGGAAAAGCCGGGAAGTATCCCGAGAATTTCAAAGGGCGTCGAGATATCCACCTTGCACCAGATGCGAGAATTGCCGCGCGTCGGAAGCAAGCACTGGAGGGTCCTGGGAATCGTTTTGCGGGGTTGGCAGAGTATACGGAAGACTCAGAGGAGGATGTCGACGAAGTTGTGGGGCGAGTGGAAGATGGATTTGCGTTCATGACGTTGATGGACGAAGATGGAGGTGAAGATGACGATGAAATCAAGATGGATGAAGAGATTCGCGTGAATGCAACCTTGTTCAGCGCCACCACCGTGCAAGACGACTCGGTGCATCATGACACCGGGGCCTCGCGTCACATTTTCAACAAGACCAAGTCGTTCCACGAGTACACGTCCTTCGAGTCCCCGTTGGACGTCCAAGGATTCGGGACGACGCTGACGACACAGGCAGTTGGAAAAGGAAAGGTGATGTTGAAGGGGACGTACGAGGGGACTCGGAGGACCTTCTCCCTGGCAAATGCCCTCCATATCCCAACTGCGTGGTGTAATCTCATCTCGGGCTCGCGTCTAGACCGCAAAGGAGTCAACACACAAACAGGGAACGGCAAGATCACGTACTTCAATGCAACTGGCGTCCCGTTTGCCGCCGGGGCAATTGTTCGCGACTTGTACAAGATGGATGTGGAGATCGTGGACGCTGAGGGAGAGACGAATGTGGAGAGTGACATAGTCACACCGGACCTGATTGCCGCGATGGTTCCCTCGCTCACGTCGCTCTTCGGGCCAGGGGAGGAAACCGAGGAAATGAAGAGACGGGGTTTTTCCACCGTCTAATGGGCCATATCGACGTTAAAGGGCTTGAGCACACCACCACCGGACTGCCGATCAACAGCGTCCAAGTCAAGAACTGCCGCATTTGTGCTCTCGCCAACATCAAGCGGCTCAAGTTTCCTCGTAAATCCACACATCGCGCCGACCGTCCCCTCTTCCGGATCCACTCCGACATATGTGGTCCATTGCCTACTGGATATGGTGGTTTCAAATATTTCATTACATTCACTGACGATTTTTCCCGTTACATGGCGATTTACTTCCTCAAACTCAAATCCGAAGCACTGAAATGCTTCCACGAGTACCGTGTTGCGTGCGAGAAATTCCTCGGCTATCCCATCGTCTTTCTACGAATCGACAACGCCCCTGAGCTGGTTTACGGTCCATTCGGCGACTATTGCAAGACGAACGGCATCACCTACGAGAAAACCGTGCCCGATGCGTCTCAACAGAACGGTGTTGCGGAACGCGCGAACCAAATCATCGAAAGGATGACTCGTGCGATGCTCGTTGACGCGAGTCTATCTTCTTGGTTCTGGCCATTGGCTGCCCAAGCCGCGGTGCACATCAAGAATCGCGTACCCCATACATCGAACATGCACGAAATCTCCCCATTTGAGGCATGGTTCAAGCGCAAACCTGACCTATCCCATCTCCGACCTTTCGGTGCGCTGGTCACGTCGAGAAAGACAGACTCGACGGAGCTGATGAAGGTGGAGCGGAGGGGTGAGGAAGGGCGGTTTGTTGGGTACGCGCGCGACTCGAAGGGCTATCTGATTTGGTTCCCCGACTCACGGTCTATTCGGCCACGTCGCGACATCGAATTCCATGGCTTCCCCGACTTCCTCCCTTCCCCGCCACTCTCTGACATCTTGTGGGACGACGTGCCGATGGACCTCGAGCCGCATTTCCGTGACAAGGAACACCGTATTGTTCTCGAGCAGAACAATGATCCCGCCGTCGAGCATAACCCCGCCTCTGAGCGTAACCAGTACGTTAACGTACTGTGGTCTCGCGCCGATTTGACCTGTTTAACCAGGTTGCAATCTGAGCATATTCCTGCCTTTGAGCATAACCCCGCCTTTGAGCGTAACCAGTACGTTAACGTACTGCGGTCTTTGTACCGATATTAACCTGTCTAACCAGGTTGCCGTCTGAGCATAACAAGTCGTCCTTCGAGACAAACCGCCTTCGAGCGGTCGCTGAACCTATTCAAGACGTCGAGATGGAAGATGCCATTGACGATACACCTCTCGCCAACCGTCGTACCCAACGTGTGAAGCGCGTTCCAGCGCGCTACATCATCGATCATCTTGGGACCTCGGATGGAGGGGGGGAAGATCTGCTACAGGCCATCCTCGAGTCTGATGACGGCGAACTTGAAATCGAATGCGAGTATGACGACTTTGCCAAACTGGCCCAATGTTTCGTCGAGGCCGAAGTTGCGTTTGCAGGCGCGGCACTCACAGATCCCATCGACGACCCAAATGAAAAAGACCCGAGAACTCTTCAGGAGGCCAAGTCGTCCATCTACTGGTCTCACTGGCTAGTCGCCATCTATGAAGAACTCGAGTCGTTAAAGGCAAAGCGTGTATACGAAGATGTTGAGGAGTTACCTCCAGGCCGGAAAGCTGTCGAGTCAAAATGGGTCCTGCATATCAAGCGCGACCGTGAAGGACTCATCTCCAGATTCAAGGCCCGTTTGGTCGCGAAGGGGTTCACTCAAATCCCCGGCCAAGACTTCACGTATACATTCGCACCAGTTGCTCGATGGGAATCGATTCGTCTTGTGCTGGCTCTAGCGGCTGCTCACGATATGGAGTTACGTCAGGTTGACGTCAAAACAGCTTTTCTCAACGGTCCTCTCGACGAAGAAATCTACATGCGTAAGCCGGCCATTGTGGGCAACGGATACTGGAGGCTGTTGAAAGGGCTGTACGGCCTGAAACAAGCAGGGCGACAGTGGTACCTCGAGCTCAATTCACGTTTGGAGGCCATCGGGTTCAAACGGACTGAGTCGGATTGGAGTGTATACCGACGTGTTGAAGGTATCGAGCACTCTATTATCACGACGAGTGTAGACGACATGCTCATCGCATCGAGCTCAACTCCCGAGTCGAATGCAGTCGTCGCAGCTCTATCTTCCCAGTTCGAGTAGGGATCGGCACCGTACCGTATACGGGTACGGCCGTACTTTTACGGGTAAAGTACGGTGCCGACCGGACCGTAACCGTACCGTACGCGAGTTGGCCGAGGCCAGTACGGGTACGGTACGGATACGGTACGGCCGTATACGGGTACGGACGGCGGTACGGTCCATCTATAGTGATGGAGCTGCGAGGATGGGTGCAGAGCGTCGGGAAGGGATATACCAACTTCCCAGAAGGTGCTCGGGCTGAATTGGAGCAGGAAAGTGCGCTTCGCCCAAGCTTCGCCGCAAGTTTCTCCCTTGAGAATGTGCTCACCGGTTCCCCACATGGGCGGGTAGGCTGATCCCGTTAGCCGGGATCTATCAGAACGGCGCTCCCGACGTCGCCAAGACACGCCGACGACATCCCGACGACATCCCGACGACATCTGTCCCCATAGCTACCCTCGCCGGCCTCTTCCGACGCCGATTGATGCCTGTTGGCACCATCAACCGTACGAACCGTAGTACGGCCGTATACGGCGATACGGTACGGTGAGATACGGTGCCGTATCCGTACCTCACCGTACCGTACGCTGGTGCGCCAGATGGCCATACGGATACGGTACGGAGGCACCGTACCGTAGCCGTACACCGTACCGGTACGGTCCGGTGCCGATCCCTAAGTTCGAGATCACCGACAACGGCGAGCCCAAACTACACCTTGGATGCTCTCTAGAGCGCAACCGTACACAACGTACCATTCGACTCCACCAAAAATCATACACCGAGGCCATCCTACGTGATTTCGGGTACAACCAGTGCAACTCCGTCACTACACCGATGGATCCGGGAGTTCGATTGGCACCAGCGACGGTTGAAGAAACCGAGAAGGCGAAAGATTTTTCTTACGCCGCCGTGGTAGGCAAGTGCATGTACTTGTCCACTTGCTCACGGCCGGACATTGCCTACACTGTGCGAGAACTCGCCAGATTTATGGCAAACTACGGTCCGACACACGTCGCAGCGGCGAAACGTCTACTCCGGTACCTCAAAGGGACGACCTCATATGGCATTACACTTGGGGGTTACCAAGAAACAACGCAGCCGCTATTCAAAGCTCTTACCGATTCGGACTGGGGAATGGGCGACACGCGCAAATCGGTTTCAGGTTTCCTGATCTTGATGGGAATATCTCCTCTTTCGTGGAGCTCGAAACAACAAGCAGTTGTTGCGCTATCCTCATGCGAGGCCGAATACCTCGCTACAACTCATTGCGCACGCGACATCTTGTGGTTTCGAAATCTGTTCACAGAACTGGGTTTTCCTCAAATCCATCCAACCAGCTTGTTCTGCGACAACCAAGGCACTGTTGCGTGCACGCACGATCCTCACGCGCACTCAAAGATGAAGCATATCGCGATTCGCGAACACTTCATACGCGACTGCGTGATGAAGCGTCTCATCGATGTCATACACGTCTCCGGGAAGGAGAACATCGCTGATCTGTTCACCAAACCGCTCAACCGCGTTCTTCACGCACACTGGGTGAAACTGTTGCGACTCGACGCCAGTCAAGGGGGGGTATCAGAATCTGACTCGGCGTCTTAACGTCGTATCTCATCTTATCTTATCTGTACTTGTATTGTCCTGGGTCACAGTGAGACATGCTAACGCATCTCTCTCTGTACCAGGTCTGAACTTATATTCCTATCGTGTATTACTATGCTAACGCATCTCTCTCTGTACCAGTATCGAATAGTACTTGTTTGATACTTCCCATGGAGGACAGGTACAGAGAACGCTCTATGAAAGCGAGCAGGTCTTCTTGAGAACGAGTGACTCGCGTCCTACACATAGGAAACAATTAGCATCAGCCGAGTCAAAGCGCGAGACACGAACATTGCCGGGGCCCAGCCGTCCATCGCCACATCCTCAAGTCGCTCGACACGCGACAGCCCATCGCTTATCGCCAAGAGAGTGTCACCGAGAACTCTGACCGTCGCAGATTCGACGAGGACTTGATTCGCTAGGCCAGCGAAGACGTGGGCATTGGCGAGCATCAGGACGCGAGCCCTAGAATGCGCTTTGAGATGGTAGGACATAGACACGGGGAATTGCGCGCATGAAATCCACGGATACTTCATGAATATTTCTAGGAACACCTGGAGGTCGGTCGTTAACAGGTATTATGAGTTATGACAGAAAACATTACCAGCATGATGCGTCGGGTTTGCTGATTTCGAGGCAGAAGGCAAAGGATGATGGAAAGAAAGCCGAGGAGAGATACGGGTTGCCGTAGCCATTGCGAATGCTCGCCGCAAATTAATAGAGTGAAGAGTGCTCTGCTCGTGCGAGTTGGTCTCGCCCTCGGGGCCAGAGAGACGCAAGGCAGCCTTGGCGCAGATGGGACGCACGAGGGCGTTGTGCAGGCGAAGTTCGAGAGCAGCGGAACAGCGCATGGTGGACGAAAGCAAGTTGGATTGATGAGTCACTGGAACAAAACATAAGCGGACGGCAGACCCCCGTGGTGTATAGGACCTGGTTTTGTCTGCTTCGTCCGTCGATTTATGTTTAGTGAATTGATTCAATCACTTTTTTTTTTTTATGGCTTGCTAGGCTTCCTTCCTTCCTTTTAACGACCAGGGCCATTGGTCATTTAGTGGGATATGTGACCCGAATATTCAGTGGTTCGATCGCACCAGGACACCTGAGTTTTGTACTGTGCTGCAGTTGGCGGGAGTGCACTCGTCCTCTGCGGGCCCCGGCCGTTCGCCATTGACACTGACAGAACACGTCAATCAACCATCCTGCTTCTTGCCCTCATGTCCCTACTTTAGGCTTGCGTCTCTGTCGAGTTCTTTTCCCACCTCCCGAGTCTTTTGTCACCTCTTGCGATTCACGACTGTGATTTTCAAGAAGAAACACCCACCACTGCTGAGCGCACTGGCACTGCGAGATTCCCAATCCTGCTCCCCAGTCTCCCTCGTCGCACTCCACGGAAGTCCATCATGATGTCGGTGGTGACAAGACGAGCGGGGGGCTTTCCTCGCCCAACTCGAGCCGCAGGTTGCCTTCCTTTGGCCAGAAGGGTTGGCGAGAAGGGCATGCAGTGAGTAGAAGTTCCTCCCGGCTATTTCGAATTCCATGTTTCATTGACCTAGAAGCTCCATGCCCGTCCAAATCGTCGCCTCGGCCGCCATTTAGATGGTACAATGTCCGCCGCCGTCAACCCCCGTCCTGCGATATTCCAAGTCTTCGCTGCCCGTCTTCAAGATGACACCCCGCTTCTCTGAATCGTGAAGAAGAGTTCTTCGACGCATTTCCGCCACGGCTCTCGTTCGCGAAGGATAGAAGTCAACCTCAATTTGGTTCAGCCTGCGCAAGGCCATGTATAGTCGGAACGAATCTCGGGCACTGACATGCGGTGAGTCTTCCTCTGAGCTCCCCTCGCGAGAGGAATGCACTGGCAGGCAATCATTCTCATTCCGCAATCAGCGACTCTCATATTGCTGCACCCACTCTCTTTCAGCAGCACTCATTACGAACCGCGTCCGCCACGAAGTTCGCTTCAAAATGCCCTCGGCCGGGGGAACTCGACGAAGGAGCAATACAGCGCCGTTCTGGTTCCATGGGTCAATGAGGTGCTCCGCAGAGTCGAGACAGATAGGTTCAGTGGGTTGGCTTCATTTTGATTCAGACTGTTTTGTTTATATTTGAGCAATCACTACACGCAATGTACACAGAGACAGCAACAGGAATACAGTTGATACAATGAAGACTCCCCGGGACCGTCTACAATCTGTTTCGGGCACATCTCACGCATACGGCAATGCCACAAGAGCGACAGAGCTATGGAATGGTCAACCAAATATCCACCATTGAAATTGGAGATGGGTCTCACCAACAAATACTCGGGAAGCAGGAACCGACACTCTTCGCACCTCGCACGACCATCCCGCCTCCTCCAGTTATGCCCATTCGCACAATCATGGTCATATCTCAACCGATCCACACGTTCCTGCACCCTCAGCTGGAACCGCTCCGGCGCAACCACCCTGGCCCTCGCCCCCATCTCGTTCTCCACGCGCTGTTCCGCCGTATTAATCAGCCTCTCTTCCTCCCACTGCGGGCATCCACAACGCTTCCAGGGCACGGCGCAGACGTAGCAGAACTCGGTGCGGCAAGGGCAGGTCATGTGGAAACACCCTTGGTGCAGCTCGATGATTCGTGCGCAACCGGGACAAGTCTGCCAGCCCTCCGTCCGGGCGAGCGCTTTGACTTGCTCGAGAGCAGCGTTGTCCCCGCATCGTTCGCCCGGGTGAACGACTTCTTTGCAGAGGACGCAAACGTCCGTCCCGCAGCTCTGACAATGGCAGGTCTGCGTGGGTTGGTTGGCACTCGAGCCCAAGAAGGCGGAGCATGTCGCTCGCGGGCAGTAGAGGCGGTCCCCGGCGAGTGTGCCAAACTCGGTTGCCTTGCGGCGGAACTCGAGCTGGAGACGCATCCCCAGTTGTGCGAAGACTCCCTGTGGACCGTTCATGGGCATCGGCTGGCGGCAGCATTGAAGTGGGTACAGCGATTCGTCGCCGATACATGCGCGAGCGAGGTTGGAGATGCATTCGTTGCAGTAGGAGTGGCCGCAGATGGTCTCGAAGGAGAAGCGCGAGTAGACGTGTTCTCTGCAAATGACGCAGGATCTGTAGCGTCTCAGTGAATGTTATTCAAGCTGTATGGACACAGACCGCCGCCGGGGAGCATTGCGACGATGAGGAGCATTCGAGGAGCCTGCTTGCTGGGTACCGCCGCCATCTTGTTCCACATCGGGTTCCGCAATATCGCCGTCAGCATCGGGAGCGGTAGGCGCGTCTGCAACGTCGCGACTAATGAAACAGTCAGGATCCAGGTCGACAAAGAGTTAAAGACCACACCTCAGCGCTGCAAACTCCGGGTCCTCCATCAGTCTCTGAGTTTCGGACTGGGGCGGGAGTGGCTGCTGGTTATGAAGCGCTTGCGCATATCGATGGTCGTCCTGCGCGCCTTCCTCGACTGTCGACAAAACAGCCAGAACAGGCTGGTCGAGCTCCAACGCATGATCGATGCTCCTCGCCATCTCCAGATCCCGCTGATACTGCAAAGCCCGCTCGGTCTCTTCCCGCAAAGCCTGCAACACGTATTCCTCGGTCGGGGGCGGAGCAGATTCACGGCCTTTGCCTTTGCTGGAGCGCTGGATCTCCTCGATGTCCTCGAGGAAGAGCTGTGCCATGAGGGCAGCGGAGGCCGCGTCGACGTCAAAGAGAGCGGCCATGATGGTGGCGAGAACAAAGTGCAGACGGAAACGTCGATAAGCGCCCAGATGAGGATAATTTTGGCCAACCAGAGCTTCTGAGCGGCAATCCACTTCGATGCGCGGACGTAATTGACGAACACATCGGTCTCTGTCTCAATTGACACACACAACGGTCTCTGTCTCAATGACACTGTCAATAGGCTCAGCGCTCATCGTGAAAGGTGGGCAGAGCTTGGCTTACCGTGAACAGCGCGGCTGACTGTCTGTAGCCACAACTTTGTCTAGACGGGAGATGCTAGATGCTGGACGAATGCTGAGGGATGTTTCCGGGCTACACGCGGTCTCATTCTTCCATGCTGTTTGCCACGTTGTTTCCAGGCGGTGGCCGCGCGTTATACGGTGGGCTGTGTGCGAAAGTTGTAACGCATCCAATGCCAGTGCAAAATAGATGGTCTTTCGAGGGCGAGACTCGGAGAATGTGGAAGAAACCGGGGCCGCTTATCAATCAGCCAATCGGAGACAAGCGGAAAGGCTATCTGGATCAAATCGGGAGTGATGCGTTTGTTGCCAGTGATGCAGGTTGCCCTCGGACGACAAACACCAGTCTTGACTTGAATTACCAAGTACAGCCCGCAATGGCGTCGTTCGCCGACTTGATTCGCTTTCCAACCCTGGACGCCCTCTGCCCAACGTCTGCTCTCTCTCAGGCCGCGAATTCAACAAAAAATCCTTCCGTGATGCGGCCACAAATACCGTCGCCTAATTTTTTCTGCCGCTCTCCGGCCCTGCCATTCGGTCACATATAGTGAATACCTTCCTGCAAAGGAGAATTATATGGCACGCTTGCAAACGGGACATGCCCCAACATTTGTCTTTTGGGGAAATTTTCGAAAGCAATCCGTCTCGGGTTAGATTGCGGAAATGAAAAGAGGGTGCTTGTTGATGTTTTTACGTCCCCGCTCGCCTTCACCCCGTCTGCCGACCTCTCGCCTGCTCTGCCTCTCCATATAATGCCCCGCGCACAAAATAAATCCAAGCCTACAGCCCGGCGGACGCCTCAGGCTGTCGTAAGCCCACCCCACCCTTCTCCGAGTCTTCCCTCAGCTCGTTTGACGACTCTCCAGGGCAAAGTGCCTCCAGACCCGCCGCTCTACGCCAAATGCCCCGACTGCCCTTGGAGCTTCCCCCGAATCGCAGACCTCGAGCGGCATGCGATCCAGCACCTCACCCCGCAGGAGCGCGAGTCCATGTACGCCTCTTCTTCTGTTCGTCACCGACAGGCCTGACGGCGCGCCGCTAGGATGCTTGACTGCCCATACCCCGACTGCCAGCACAGGACCCTGCAGCAGTCGAACCTGCGGACGCACATTCGAGTGAAGCAGTGAGTTTCCAGCACTGGAGAACGTCAAAGCTTACCTGGCCTGCAGCTCGCGGGAGAGGCCTTACGCCTGCTCGAAATGCTCGTACACCACCGCGGACCCGTCTTGCCTTCGTCGACACGAGCAGTCAAGCCGGTCGCACCACGGCCATGACACTGGCACCGAAGACGACGACTCGGAGCCCGGGGACCTCGAAACAGTCGTCCATTCCCAGTCGACCCCCGAGACGAGTCAGCCTCTGGCGATACAACTTCCGAAGTTGTGCCAGTGGTCTCAGGCTCTCCCTACTGTAGACGCCTCTCCGGCGTCCGACTCGTCGGGCTCTACGGCCTCAGCATCCGAGTCGAACTTGAATCCAACCTGGACCCATGCGTACCCCCGCATTGAGGCGGCCGCAGTCTTTCCATCGGACTCTGGCAATGCGCCCCCGTCATTTCTCTCCGATTCTACGCTATCGACGACCTACCCCGCGCCCTCTCAGGCTGCCACTCATGATCAATGGGCCGGGTTCAACGAGTACCAGGACCTGGGCTTATTCTCCCAGTCTCAGTCTCAGCCAATCTTCGATTCGGGGTCGGCAGTTACGCCTGGGCCTCCGTCTCAGTTGCCGCTAGACTTTACACAAGCGCCGACGCCGGCTCCCAATCCTGCGCTGCAATATCACCCGAGCCCCGGTATCGAGGGCCACCTCGGTCACGACGAGGTTCAACATGATCCTCCCTATCACCATTCGGGAGTAATGGGCTACTCGCAGTCGCCTGTGCACATGTACACCGACTACGAATACGATGCAGGGAATGGCACCGTTTCCTCGCCTTCTACCGTTGCAGCAATGGGAGCAACAGCACAACCCTTATCCGGCTTTCAAGTTGCGAACGTCGACGTCGGCTACAGTTGCCCACCTTCGCGACTTGACCATCAAGCGCACCATGAATTCGAGCTGCCACTGGGTCTCCCACCGGAAGCCGTTCAACGGAGCTTCGACAAGTACGACTGGGAACCCTCATTCATCTTCACGCGTACGACTGCGTCGATGTATGGACCCACTCCGATTCGAGCCGAGTGGGGTCCAATGTTTTCACGAGGCCTTCGACTGTGATCGAGCCTTTAAAATTAAGCTCCCGGGGGTGCGCAGACTGGGACGAGGACTGGTGCGCTGTGTTAACTTTGATATCCTTATGTGTATTTGTGCCAGTGGTATTATAGTGTGGCCTGTTAATAGTTGGTTAGTTAGTGGTTGCGGATCTCGACGACGTAGTTAGTTTTATTATCACCCTTGGCGGTGGGCGGCACCGATGTTTGTATCTTACTGCTTGGCGTAATTATCGAGTTTGCTGGTTGTATTGGACGGGGGTCTACGGACACTGAGGAATATGATGAACAATAATTGTAAGAAACTACTCCGAGTCCATTCTATACGACCCCCAATCTCCCCAGCTATTGGTGGACATCAGCCAGTCGAACGGAACCTAAAGGGAAGAACAAAGCATACCCATAACTGCCTGAAAACACGTTCCAGGGATCTCCTACTACATCAGCATCTGGATTCGAATTCGGGTGGTCCGCATTTGGCCATGCATTGGAATTGTGGGATGCGAGACCAAATAATTGTTCTAGCGGATAGAGAGTCGGCCCAGCGTATTCGATACACGCACACAAAAGATCGAGAGGTAACGTACCAGGAGAGAACCCTGCTGCGAACATTGCCTCTAAATCGATATTCATATCCATACTCTCCGAATCGTCGATAGGGATGGCGTTGAGCATTGAACGATCTGGATCATATACATGATCATGAGAAGGAGCGAAGGAAGGATCCAGCTGTGGGGGGAACAAATGGCTGGTGCTGGCCATCGACTCTTCCAGTGCCCGAATCTGCATTTCCATTGCAGGATCACTGCGGCGTTCGAACGTACTAGGGCTCTCGACGAAGATGCTCGAAGGTCCATGCGGGGACTCGTACGCGTCTTGCGTTTCAGCCGTATTGCCACGAAATAGAGAAGTTGGGGGATTGAAGCCCGCGCCGGCGTCGAACAACGCAAACTTGACGAGGCGCAGTCCTAGGTAGATGGCGTCGCGTCGGCGACCAGCCAACGGCCATCTGGAGTAGCGTAAATGAAGACGATGCGAGATTGGGGCAGCAATTTCACCGTTTCTCGTACAACCGCAAGCACCTTGTACAACTCTCCAAATCCGCCGTGGCGCGCGAAAAGTCGTCGTGTGACTTGATCTTGCTGCGTCCGGATAGGACGCTGAGGATGAGAATGACGGCCGCGTCGAATAGGTTCATCTGTCAGTGGTTCAGGAACGGAAAATGCAGCAAGAAGTTAGCGCATACTGTCAAAGCTGGATGATGCACAAGCCCATTGACACGTTTGGACTGTCCTTCGACGACGCGTACGCAGGAACGCGCTGCATTGGCGCAGATAGAGAGGGACGGAAATTCCACACGCTGCATGAATTGCGGTCAGCGGTCAGCAAACCAATTCTCCAGAGGTCAGTTGCATACATTAGAAGTAGGTGGGGCCTGCCGGCCCACAATCGGCAGAAGCGCACGATGAAGGATTATTTGAGCTGCGAGATAATCACGAAAGAGAGTTGTGAGGGGGATATAGATCGTACCGTGGTAATATGTTACGTGTCTGGCTCATGGATGAGTGTGAATAAGCAAAGGCTGTTTCAAAAATCGCACAACACGGTAGACTGGTCAACAAACGCCTACGGGGAGTCGTTAAACGGACGCTCAACGCATTCGACATGAGCCTGCTCACCGGGTTTTCCTGATTCGTATCCCATTTCACTAAAGAGGAATCAGCGTCGTCATAAGATTGCGGTCAGGTTGCTTACGATGGTCGGGAATCTCTGCCGCCCATTTATTCAGTGCAGAGCTGGGGTGTGTTAGCTTCAGAAAGGTCACCGCTAGCTATTGCGCACTCCAAGTCAACAATCGCCTCTGATGACACTGGTCGCCGTTCACGATCGGCTAGGTACTAGAGGCAGTTTAGCTGAGCAATAGCAACTTGACTAGCGTACGAGTGTTTCATGGATGCGCCAAATTATCTTCGCCAGCGGGATATAGGCACGCATTACCTCAATCTCGGATGGCGGACCATTCGGTCGAGGTCTGTCGCTGAGCGGGATGATGTTTTCCTCCTCCTCCTCCTCGAGAATCTGCGAAGGAAGCTCGAGGTCCAATCTAGCGCAAAAGTCAGCGGAAACAGCTCTTGACGCGTTGCCGATACACACCGGTCCACATTGGCCATTGACGGCCGTCCTTGAAAAGAACTCATGAGAGAGTCGTACAAGGTCAGCATCCACACCGAGCGCCTATATAACTCGGCGTCGAGTTTGCTGAGACCGGGACGCGCGTAGCCTACGCCAAAGCGAGAGTGCACGCCCGCAGCTTGTGCGAAGCGGAGTCCCACACCGGCGAGGAGCCAGCATTCATCGCGAGAGGCCATGCAGGTTGCGGAGATGAATGAAAGGGAAAGCTGAAGAATGAATCGTGAGTGAGATAACCACGGCAAGCGAAGCGAAAATCCGTACACAGACGAGCTGCAGTTGATACAAACTCGAGGGGTGTTCTGACCAAGCCACAACGCGGATCGGGCGGACCTGTGAGAACCACCTCCACCCAGAGCTGTGCTCGTCCGCCGTACCATCCAGGAGGACTCGGGGGTCGTCCGAGAATCGGCTGGCAAGCGCACACACAGCGAGCACAACGGCACCAAAGTGCGGGTTCGTGTGATGCTGATTCTCGGAGAGGCTTTTTCGAAACGATGGTGAATGGAGGAGGTTGAGAATCGTGTTGATTTTGGTGAAGTAGAGCTCGACGAGCGCATCGAGGAGATCTTTTTGGGGGAATATTTGGGCTTGGGGCTTGGAATCCTTGGAAATGAGTGTCTCCCACTGTGGATCGTCGAGTTAATGAAGGAAAATAGGAGAAGCAGGACACACAGGCTGGCGCGTCCAAAACTCCGGTCGTTGCCACGGGAGATTCAGCATAGGACGAGTATTCTCAGGAACATGTTTGAGGACCGCCCGGACGAATTGGAAACTTCGGGTCGTTCTAGTGAGCGGAACGTCCCTGTCCTTGAACCTCGCAGACGGGAAGATTTGTGAATCGAGTGACGGTACGGGCTCGGACTCGTTTTCCTCCTCTGACGAGGCGGAATCCGGCGTCTCGGGATGTTTCAGCCGTGCTAGCCTTGCAGCTTTCAGGGCTTGGGAGTGAAGCGTAGCCACTTGTTCCTCCAGAGAGCGGGCGTATTGCGCAACCTCGACCAAGATCTTGTGCGTAGCACCCGGGTCGGTAGACGGGATGTATATCATCGAAGTAGACAGAATCTTTGATACGTACTCTTTGGCAGACCGCGCAATGTTGATTGAGCCGTTCTTAGTTCCCTTGAATCGTTCAGACGCGTTGTTTACGACAGCCGAAAACGCACCTTGCGACGGGCATGGGTGCATTCCGCCTTGACATTGAGACAGTTGGTGCACACTCCGTCCATAGTGGCGCGGTCGCCTGCGCGATTCAGCTAGAAGCATGAAGAGGGGCGTTTCACTTACAGCGAACTACCGAAAATCGGTAAGCTCGAAACTTTGCGCCAGAAGTTGGAGCGCTCACCTTTCTTCTTCCAGCATCGGTCACAGCTCCCAGGGAGACGCTTTATCCTCGTAGTATCTGCTCGACTGGCGGATGGGTCGCGTTCGTCCAGCATGGTGGTTTTTGGAGAGTCTCAATTGACAGCTGATCGCAGTTTCGGCAAAGTACCGCCTTCGCCGGTCATGACTGGCCAAGCCTTGGGTAAGCTCGCCCGGATCAATTCCCCTGTTTTACTGTTGCTCTTACTGCTGCTGATTTTCACCATTTATCTCCCCAATAGACATCGACGTCCCTCTCGTTGAAACGCGAGGAGACGAAGAAGACTTTCTCCGGAAACACCACTTACTTAGGTATGGAAATCGCAGGGCCTAGAATGGGTGAGTTGAGCTCACCTTCTGGATATCTCCGGGCCGCCCTCCCGCTCTAACAAATGGATGGCGGAAAGCAGAAATACGCGTTATTCGTTCACAAACTCATGGACATGAATGTCGACGAACTGGCGCCAAGATCGATGAGAGCTCGGTCGAAATACAGACGGGAACGCTCCTTGCAAAGAGAGGTAGTCACGTATACTTACCCCGCCCCGCCCCCCCCCCCGTATACAGTTGATTATTCGAAGTTGAATCGCAAGCAAGCCGAACATTCTAGGCAGGTCTGGATGCGCAGATCTCGATGCAGGCTGATTGCATGCGCAGACTACTGGTAAGTAGGAAATCCAGAAAGAGGAAGTCGCAGTCCCGCGCGAGCCGCCGCGCTAAAAAAACGAAAAAGAAGGTTAAAAGTGAGTTTAACGAGGAAAGCAGTCAATGAACTTCAAGAGATTATGCCTTGTCTTGAGAAATCTTATGTGCTTCTTTGGCGCTCTTGTACTTTTTGCAAATCGATTCGGTCAAGATAAAAAACTAGCTACGCTACATATCGAGATATCAACTTGAACAGTCTACAATAGAACTACAATATCGCACCGACTGGAAGAAATACACATAAGAATACAGCAGCCGTCTCGGGCTGGATACTACCGGGGTGCCATTGGTTCAGTCGAAAACATCGTACCCCACTCGCCCTCGAACCGCGGTACCGGTGTCGATGGAGTCGGCGCATGGACATGGAAAGGCACTAACATCGGCGTGGTGAATGTGGGTTGCCAGTTGTCGAAGCTCGACTGAACAGTCCGAGTGTCCCGTACAAGCTCGAATTCATGCTGCGCTTGCGAAGGAGGGTAACTGTAGCCTTCAACCAAGTTCGCAAAGTCGTGAAGGGGTTGTATGGCTGATACCATTGCTGCATGGGCGGCATACGCGGAAACGTTGCTAGTCTCGACGTGTACGGGCAACTGCGAGTATTCCATCGAGACTCTCGCATGGCCAGGCACGATACGACCACGGCCCTCGACAGCGTGAAGCTGCGCACGCTCGATAGCGTCTCCAGCGCCGGGATATTGGAGCGCAGGACCGGGAGCAGGCGTCGGTGGTTGCACCAACGCTAGCGCCAGCGACGACGACGAAGGTTGAGGCGGAGGTATAGCAACAGACACCGACTCGAAGGTTGGCGGGGAATGGGAGAGGAAGCCTTGGTACTGGTGGAACGCGTCCCATTGAGCGGACAGCTGCGACGGCTGCCAGCTGGTCGACGAAGAGGACACGGGGTAGGACAACGATGACGAGGAGTCGGATGGAAAGACGTCGACGCGGGGATATGATTGCTGGTGAGCCGGCGGATACGCAGGCGTCCAAGTTGAATTTGATTCTGAGGGTGTAAAGGACTCGGAGTCTGACGACAACGACTCCAACTCTACGGTAGGCGGGGACCACAACTTTGGGAGTTGAATTGCCACCGGCTCATCCACTAGCGCGTTGGTCGGGGATGGTAGAATCTCGCGCCGAGTGCCCGTTGACTCGGACTGGGACTGTTGAATCTCGGCTGGCTCGATTTCCTCGATTTTCTCGGTGTAATGGTGCGACTGCTTGTGCCGACGAAGGCAGGACTGGTCTGCTGTGGTGTACGAGCATTCCGAACAGGCGTAAGGACGCTCGAGGGAGCTGCGGAAGGGAGAATTCAAGTTAGAAGCTATTCTCTGCCGGGGCCCGGAGAAACTCACTGCTTCACTCGAATGTGCGTCCTCAAGTTCGACTTTTGGAGCGTCTTGTGCGAGCAGCCTGCGTACGGGCATTCAAGCATCCTAGTGGGAGGAAAGTCGCGTCAGCAGCAGTCGGTGGCATGAAGGAACGAAGAGGGGAAAGACGCACATGGAATCGCGTTCTTCCCGGGTGAGGTGCTGAATCGCATGCCGCTCGAGGTCTGCCATTCGGGGAAAGCTCCAGGGGCAGTCTGGGCATTGGGCGTAGAGCGGCGGGTCCGGAGGAAGCTTGCCACCCTGGAGAATCGTCAGTCGAGCTGTGGGGAGACTCGAAGAAGGACGGATAGGCTTACGACAGGCGTCCGTCCGGCTGTAGGCTTGGATTTATTTTGTGCGCGTGGCATTAGATGGAGGGGTCGGAGGGCGAGAGGGCGGCGAGGTGGTGGGGGTAGACGACGGGGTCAAAATATCAACAAGCGCGTTCTTTTCTCTGTCCTCTTCCCAATCATAACCAGATCGATTGCTTTCGAAAATTTCCATAAAAGACAAGTGTTGGCCAGGTCGATTGTAGATTCCAAGCACGCGGGGATGAGAAGGAAAAATAGCCTTAGTAGGAAGGTGTTTTGACGCCGGGGAGCGCGTGAAAGCGGGGAAATATATTAGACACAGACAAAGGAAAGAAAAAACAAGAAACTCCCGAAATGGATTGAAGGAAGCTGTTGACACCCCTTCGAATGATGATTTGGCCAGTGAGAGCGTCGGCTCTATGGGCTGAGCACATTACTGAGCCTAGGAAACCAGAATAATGTGTTCGAAGTCGATACGAGAGACCACGTCATCGGCATGCGAGTGTGAGGGAATTTCGCAGCCCGGCCTGCCTAGAGTCTACGGGAACACAGAGCTGATAGTTTCCCGGCGCGGCGGTCTACGAACCGCGTACAGTCTCGAGACTCGCGTCGGTGGTCAGAGTGTAGCGGGCGAGCATGATCATCAGCGCAATATCAAATCGGAGTTCGGTCGGCACGTATTGCCGGTGGCGTCCTCAAGTTAAATAAACCCATGATCATGAGTATGCATCGTAGAATTACTGCTGAAGGTGTTGAAGGTAATAAATTACACTTGTACGCACCACCGAGAGGTACCAGTCAGCTTATTCTGAAGTTTCATTGGCCATCCGACCGCGAATTTCTCGAGTGGTCTTTCGAGGTGCGTAACTCCATCTTCCCTCCCAATTGAGGTTGCGCGAGGACTACCGGCTGCTTGAGTTTCAAATTAAAATGGAGAACATGACTACAGCACCAATAGAAGAACCTATCTACCGCTCTCTAGCGACCCGATGATGATCTATCTCGGAACGTAAGGAACAGTAGCAGAACGGAAGTTTCTGCGAGGAACTCACTGCAAAACGACCGCGCCATTCTATCGACGCCCTCTCATCGCCAGCGATCTTTCTCGCAGCATCTAGGAAAGAGGCTCGCCACTCCTGCGTTCTCTCGTCATCGCTGCCCGTGCACTCTCCACTTGGAAATTGTCCATTCCCCGGGCGGAGCATCGGCACGGCAGCCCATAACGTCTCCCACGTGCCACGCAGTGCTGGTTGTTCGAGTGCACGGAGGAGAGACTCGCCTGAGTGGCACATCAATGACCAAGAATCAGCAAAGGTGCCGTCGCCGTATACGCGCATTGCTTCCAGCCGTCCGACAAGGGACCAGAAACGGATCATGCCCTCTTGTTGCCGGGCATAGGAGGCGACGTCTCGGAGGTAGGTCGCGTCTTCTTGGACGTATTCCGTGTCAGGAACGAGTTTGAATTCAATTTCGTTGAGTTTGTAGCCAGGAGGCGCGGGGATTTCGCTGCGCTCTTGTAAGCGCGCAAACCTAGCGAGAAGACAGACCCCACGCTATAATCGCTCGGAGGAAGGGAAAGACTACTGAGCGGCCCCACGTTATGTGTGCAGACCGATCCTTGTCCCGCCTCAGCCCCTCCTCCTTCAACAGCGTGAAGAGCTCCGCGATGAGAGGGATATAATCCCCTGCTTCGCTGTGCTCGCGGGTTGCCGTCAAGAGGTATGCACAGGCGTGGTAGTACAGGAGATCTTGATGACGTGGGGAGTTGAATCGGGCCTCTAGGAAGAGCTGCGAGGCTGTCGTTTGGTGCGAGAGTTTGTGGACTACGATGTGGTTTATGGACGCCTCAATGGCGATTGCCCAGGCTTCTAGTTCCTCTGCGGATTCGTTTGGCGGTTCCGTGTAGGGCTTCGGGAGACGCGGGGCTGGGTGGGACATGGACGTTTCAGGCAAGTAGCGGTGTTAAGCGGGGAAATGATGGCCGTGGGAACGAACGCAGTTCGGATCACCGGTTCCTCACGGAGGTCACCATGTCTGTTCTTGGTCCTACAGCGTCTTCAGGCCTTCAGGACCCACCCTGTGGTTTCCTCGCGCTCCACTTGAAACTACCATCCCATCCACCAACTCAATTGGGCTCACTACGATGGCTACCGACGGTCCAGGACATCACAGCTTCATGTACCACAGCTCTCAAGACGCCGTTTGTTTGAAACTCCAATGTCGCCGACTGGTCCACATTTGAATCGACAGCGATCAGCTTGACCAAAACTTGTTGCGACCAAATCACTTCGGCGAAGGGAAGATAGTGGGCATCTCTCGGTCGTACACTATTCTCCTTCCATCCAGCTCGGCGTGAGCGACGTGGGTCGGGTTTATCCTCCCTGCGGACTTGAGCTGATACCTGATAGGCCCTCGAACGTCGCAAGACACCCTTAGCCAAGAAACCGGTGCGTACTCGTCCTGCAATCCTCAACGCCACCCATGCATCCATTGGCTAGGTCGCGAAGCCCATCGTGAAGAAGCCCGTCGTCGTGAAGAAACCAGTGCGTCCTCTGTTCCATAACATCTTCGTTCTCCCCTCGGGCCACTCATTCGTTTTTTTGTCAGGTTGCGAAACCTGTCGCGAAGAAGGTCGGTGTCTTCCTCTCCTCTGCCTGTTTATTCGCTCAACTCCTCCGTTTCTACAGGTCGTAGCCAAACCCGCACCGAAGCCCGTAGCAAAGCCGGTAAAGCCAGCCGCTAAACCAGTGCGTTCTCCTCTGCTCTCCCTAGTCCTAATCGTCTGCATCGCCGCTGACCGTCGTTTGTAGGTTGCAAAGAAGGTAGCATCGAAGCCAGCCGCTAAACCCGTGCGTTATCTTCGCCTCTGCCAACTCGTTCGCTGAATCGCTGACCGTCGTTTCAGGTCGCAAAACCCGTCACGGTCGCCAAGAAACCTGCTACCAAGCCTGTGAGCAGCCTCCCCGTCGTTTCCAGGACCTTTTCATGCTAACATCCGGCGCCGTTTCTAGGTTGCGAAGACTCCCGCCAAACCGGTGCGTTCCGCGGGCACATCGTCCGCCTGATTTTGACACTGAAACATTTTGTTTGCTGCTGTAGGTCTCTTCGGCAAACTCTCGATTTCTTTCACCTACGTTTTCAGGTTGCGAAACCCGTCGCCAAGCAACCCGCTACCAAGCCTGTGAGCAGCCTCCCCGTGGTCGTTTCCAGGAGCTTTGCATGCTAACATCCCGCCGTTTCCAGGTTGCGAAGACTTCCGCTAAACCGGTGTGTTCCGTGGGCACGTCGTCCGCTTGATTTCGGAACTGAGACGTTGGGTTTACTGCTGCAGGTTACGAAGCCCGTACGTTTATTTGAAACCTCTCGATTTCCTTCACCTATACGGGAGCCCCAGGTCGCCGGAAAACCTGCTGGTAAAGCAGTCGCCGCAAAGCCCGCTACAAAGGTATGGTGCTGCGAAGTTGTATTTGAATCTTATTCTCCCTTCGTTTACAGCCGGCGCAAGCGAAAACCTCGTCCTCGAAGTCTCCCGCTCAGCCTGTCTCCTGCCCGGTACGGCCGCCCAAGGCCAAGACAGTTGTTCGGCGCTTCCTCGAGTATATCCGCCTCGTCGAGCGCTCTGACCCGGCCCCGTGTCCGGCCCCGGACACGGCATCGACTTCTGCCGGACCTTCCTCAACCAAAGAAAGCCAAAACTAAAGCCAAAGCCAAAGCCAAGGGCAAAGGCAAGAGCGGTACCGCAAACGAAGGCTCGGCTGCCGGAAGTCAAGCTGCCGGAAACTCGGCTGCTGGTGGTTCGACGCCTGCCGATCCTCCCGTCGTAGCCCCAGCCCCAGTCGCAGCTCAAGCGGGAGCCGCAGACAAAAAGGGCAAGGGCAAAGCTAAAGCCGCTGACAACGATGCATCCGCTGCCGGAAGTTCGGCTGCTGGTGCTGCCGGCAGTGGAGGCACAGACTCGACACCCGCCCCAGTCGCAGGCGCAGCTGAAGCCGGAGCCGCAGTCAAAGCTAAAACTAAAGCCAAAGGCAAGAAAGGCAAGGCAAGCACAGGAGCCGTGGCCGGAAGCTCGGCTGCTGGTGGAGCTGCCGGAAGCTCGGCGGCTGGTGGAGGTACAGGTTCGACACCTCCGGTCGCAGCGCCAGCCCCAGTTGCAGCGCCTGCCCAAGCTCAGGCTGCCGCTCCAGCTCCAGCTCCCATCCCAGCTGCTCAGGTGAGTCCGAGTCTCGTGCACCAAGTATCAAGACAGGGACTCACACCTCATCGTGTAGCCTGCGGCGATCGCCAACGGGCCTACGAAAGCTTTCACATGTCGCAACGCCAAGGTCTCTACCAACAAGAACACAATCCAAACAGTCATACCTTTGGCGGACATACAAGCGGCGATCAGACTAGCCCAAGCAGGACCGGTGCTGCCAGCGAAAACTGCCAGTGGTCTGAAGGAGACACGTTTTCCGCGCGTCTGTAATAATGGGGAGGTATGTGCAATCTGTTGGGGGGGCGAAGTTTCAAGCATTGAGCTGTCCTACAGGGTGTCACGCTCGCCGATGCGTGTAACAGCCAAACACTGCTGGAATACGCTGTCAGGCGAGATATGTCCAAATTCCGCAATACTCCTGCGGGTGTCAAGGAATCGCCTTTCAATCTGTTTCGCGTCGTCATCACGCAACCGGACGCCAATGGCAATACGGTTTTCTGCGGAGTGGTACGTGCAACCGGTCCGCAAAGTGATGACATGAGTTTAAAGGACATTCTAGATGACGCATGGGATAGCGGGAGACAGTTTATTCGAGCAAAATGGGTGTGCGCCCGTTTCGTGAGCGTCGAGATTTCCGTACAACAATCCACTGTTGCTCGATAATAAGAACAAATGCCGAAGGGTTCATGAATATTACACTTGCCAATTTTAAGCCTAGATATTGGGGTATCTGTAATTTCTGTAATGAAAGGGTGAAATACGACCTATGTTGCTCGTTCACCAGTTTTTGGCCGAAAGTGCCCGAGTGGTGGCCCGGTTCATGTTGGGCCGCAGGGTTGGAACGTCAATTTGTTAACGCCGAGCAGGTGCATTGTTTGTTTCTCCACCAATACTTGGCCAATCCACGACTTTGAGGGCTCATTTTTCTGTACACTGTGGCTAATGACACGAGCCTTCATTAGCCGGTAGCAGTGGAATTTTCGTGGTGGCCTGGTTCCATATCAACTGCCCCTTTGGGAATCACAGCTCAAATAAATTCATTACACACTCAAAGCAGGGCCAAAATTATGCAAAATATACTCAATCTCTTCGCAGGATGCACGCCTACCATCCAGAGCTCACAGACCGTCGAAAGACATCCACTCGATCTCGGAATTCCGGCTAAACGCACAAGGCTGGGTCCCAGCACGAAATAGTATGTACGTAGAATACCTTTCAACTCCTTTTGCGACTCGGACCCGCTTTCAACCGCGGCCGCCACGCCTTTCCCGATCCATCCGTCGTCTGAATCGCGCTGACCCGTTCACTGGCACTAGCGTAGCCGCTGGTGCGCGCAAGAAGCTTCTCCGCAGCGCCTACCCAAAAGTTCTTCGCGATGTCGCGTCTGGAGTAGAGCGTCAACTTTCAGGCCACGGGTAGACACTCGGCCCATAAATTCAGACGTACTCATTGATCGGCCAGGCAATCGACACCAGGCGGATTTCGCGTAGATGGGGGAGCGAATGGCCCGGATCAGGTGTGGTGGAGAAGAACGTTTCCCATTGCGTTGCGCGGGATTTGTTCTTGAGGACGTCGCTGAAACGGATATTAAAAACCAATGGGGTGCGATGAAGCTTGCGCATGCGTGCATACCGGAACTTGATTCGACTCCAGGTGAATGAGATTTTCTCGATAGCGCTCCGAGTCGAGGTGCAGGCAAGGACTTCCGGAGGGGGAGGACTGTATGCCTGTTGGGATGATTGTGAATCGTAGAAAGGAGAAACTGGCGCGTTGGTTCAGTACCTCCATGAAGACCAGATCGACGAGCAGAGGACAGAGCTCCAAGATACCGCGAGACAGTCTCATCGACGGGCATGCGTCGCCGTCCGTTTCGACGACGATCGCAAAAGTCACCTTGAGGTCGCGCAGTTTGTGGCCATGTGCGATGAGGAAGTCGTCGGCATCTAGTACTTCACCGGGCCAGGTCTCTGCCAGCTTGACCGTGTGCAGAGATGGGAGGCTGATGAAAACGCTATGAGATGGGATATCGAGACTCAGGCTCAGGGTAACTTACCTGGCGTAGGAGAACGCCTCGAGGAATGATTGCTCCGCATTGGTAAGTATCAAACATTCTAGCTGAGGGAGGGCGTTCTCGAACTTGAAGATGCTGGGCATGTTTTCGGCCGCGAATTTCGTGCGAAATCCCCACTCCAGCGTGCGGAGGTTATTCAAACATAGAAACATGTCCGGCGAGAGCCGCGAGGCAGCCGTGATGTCCGAGTACGAAGTTGTGGCGCAGAGCGTCCGGAGGGATGCGCCGACAGTAGTGATTAGGGACGCATATTCCGCGCGCCAGTCCTCATCTCCCTGATACCGGCTCCAGAGTACGATCGCCAAACTGCGGAATGTCGAAATGAGATCGGGGTGGTTCTCCAGGAGGGTCAAAAGACCCTGTGCTTCAGATTGGCTGTGGAGGAGGGTCGTTTCGAAACAGTTTGCAAATCCGGCTTTCTGTGGTCGTGTACAGTAAGCTGGCTGGTATTAAAAACACCTGGGTTACGCACATAAAACGTCTGTGAGACCAAGAGAAAAGGGATTTTCTGGTCGTGTGATGCCTGATCGAATGCGAATTGGGAAACGCGGGACCAGATGGCTTCTTGGACGTCCTGCGAGACATTTTCAAGCGGGTACGAGCCAAATTCGCTGGGAAGAGCGGCATCTTCGACAGCAGCACTGAAGGATGGGGTCAGCCTATGGGAGCAAGGATAGAAGCTGACAGACACAAGATCCCTCGGCTTGTACTCTAGGATAGCGAGCAGGCTGGCGTCCTCGCAGATCGGGTCGTCCCATATCTGTAGCTTCTGCTTGACCCTGACGGTCCGGAGAGAACAGGCCTTCAGCTGTTTGTACGCTGCGTCCAGCTGATAGGCAAAATCAACGACCAGAGTATGAAGCCGTTGGACCTCGACAAAGGCTTCGACCAGCGGGGCCCCTCGTTGCTCCCACTGATAGGTGTAGACGTATGTGCATTCGAATACCACCTGAGGGAGAGTGAACCGGGAAAGACAGGCTTTAATAAGACGTACCAACTGCTCCCACTTGCGTATGGCCGCACCCAGAGCCGAGAACAAGTTAACCGCCATCTTGTTCGACGGCGGCTTCTCGGTATCGTCCTTGACGATAAGCCGTGTAGGATTGACGAGGCAGAGCCCTTTGCAGAGCCCGACGGTACTATCCGATGACATGATGTCGAGGTAAAGATAGAGGTCGGTTACGTTTGGGGTGCGGCTCAGAATCGTGTGCATTGGCTGTCCGTATCCTCCCTCGACACGCAATTTCTTGATGAAGCGGCCAAGATCTTCGTTTTGGCTGAGAGCGCGTCCTAATGCTGCTGCCTGGCCCTTCGAACGCAGGACGACGACATGGTAGAGGAGTGGCGTGGCGACACGAAGCCACGATTTTGAGACGAGGAGGTAGGCAGAGGTAGATTCAGAGTAGGATGCAAAGGGAGAGGCATCTGATAAGTCGGAGAAGGCGTCGTCGGTCACCTTGAGTGCGGGGGAGAGGATCTCAGAGAGCAGCTCGTCGGGGAGATGATGGTCACCCATCAAGAGTAAAGCCCGCGTAAAACGCCGGCGGGGCCGCCTTGATCCGACCGGCAGCACCGGACCACATTGCCGACGTACGAGTAGCAAGAGTGTTCAAGTCGCTACCCGTAATGAGCGCTTTATAACGGTTTAACAAGTTTATCACAGGGATTTGGGATTTCAGGGCTATAACGAAGATTTCCCTCAGGCGCTCTATGCAGCAGTAGACTTCAGAAAACAAACCGAATGCATTTTATACCAAGCGCTGTCTAAGCAAAAATATCTGCGGCATGGGCTGGAAGTAGCTCTTCCAAGTGCGCGAAATTATTATGTTCGGTGAAGCATAGATCCCAAGCGTTCTACTTCTACCTTATCCCACGTGCGACATGCCACGAAGATTTGCATATCGAAATCCAGACCTCCTTCCTCTTCCAAATCGTATATCTTCTCCGTGTCCTCCTCGCCCAGGCTACGTCTGGCACCCTCCATCGACCTGAAAGAGATATCCAAGTAACATTTGGGATCCGGATCGCTGCCGCGAATATCGAGCAGTGCCCAAAGAGCATCGTCCGTAAACTGCAGACAGCTCGCAAGATCCATTTCGTCCAGGTCCGGAATGAGTAGCGGGCCATGGTGATCGTCAACGGTGGCGAGCTCGAGCAGTAGGTGGTTCGTGACGACTGCAGGAGAAGATGGAATATCGACGATTAGCAGATGCCGCAGGTTTGGTAGGTCTCGAAGTGCCACCAGCAGCTCTGAATCAGATATGACCGCGATGATGCTGAGGCTACGGAGACGGTCTCCGAAAGACGAACGAGTGGCCAACGCGGAAAACGCGGTCGGATTCCAGATCAGGTGGTCTATGACCTTGTCGGGCCGGGGCCGGAGATGGAACTCGGTGAGGTTGGGAAAGGTGAGCCAGTCGAGAACGCTTCCTAAGGTTTCACGATCCCTTGCGACGAGGCCCAATTGGAACTTGAACACTGGCAATTAAATATGCCGCTGAGCGGAGTGGAGGTCGATGGAGCCGGTGATAATGCATTCGCAGGAAGATGAGAGTTTCTCCAAAGGGAGCTGAGCGAGTTTCACCGCCGCCGTGATCCGGCAGCACGCGACCATATACGAGTAGCAAGAGTGTTCAAGTCGCTATCCGTAAGGATGAGCGCTTTATAACGGTTCATTACAGGGATTTCAAGGATTATAATCTTAATCTTAATCTTACGAAGATTTCCCGAAATAGTACGTGGAGTAGGGAAGGGCCAGATATTACCAGCCGCACGAAACTATCCATCGCTCTCGAGCGATTCGACGATGATCTACGGACCTCAAGCGTCAATGGCCGGTAAGAGCACGAAAGCTTGGGAAAGACTCACTGCAAAGCGACCACGCCATTCCATCGACGCGCAGTCGTCACCAGCAATCTTCCGCGCAGCATCTACGAACGCCGCTCTCCACTGAATCGCCCTGTCATCATCTCCGCCATTCCACTTTCCGCTCGGGAAGCGACCATTTCCCGGGCGTAACATCGGCACGGCAGCCCATGCTGTTTCCCAGACACCGCGCAACGCGGGCTGTTCGAGGGCCAGCAGGAGAGCCCGGCCGGAGTGGTACATCAGCGACATATATCCAACGCCGTCGCCGCCGCCGAAAACGTGCAGCGCCTCGAGACGTCCCACGAGAGACCAGAAACGAATCCGACCCTCGTGTTGGCGGACGTACCAGGTGACCTCGGAGATATAATTATTGGTCTTCACGTATGCCGCGTCAGGAACGAGTTGGTATTCAATGTCGTCGAGTTTGTATCCAGGAGGTGCGGGAATGTCGCTGCAATCTCGTTAAGCACGCAAAATCTGACAAGACATACGCACTCCGCGATCCCCCGCAGCGTCGGAAACACCATCGCGTTACCCCATGATATGTGTGCAGACCGATCCTTGTCCCGCCGCAACCCTTCCTCCTTCAACAACTTGAAGAGCTCCGCGATGAGCGGGATATAATCCCCGGCTTCGCTGTATTCGCGAGTTGCGGTCAAGAGGTATGCACAGGCGTAATAGTACAGCAGATCTTGATGATGCGGGGAGTTGAACCGGGCCTCGAGGAAGAGCTGCGCGGCTGTCGTTTGGTGCGAGAGTTTGTGCGCAACGAGGTGGTTAATAAACGTCTGAATAGCGGCTGTATAGGCGTCTTGTTCCTCCTCGGATTCGTTCGGGGCTTCTGCGAATGGTTTGGGGAGGCGCGGACTAGACATGGCGGGAGAAGGAAAGATGATAGCGCAAAGGCTGTGCGTCGGCGATCATCCGATTCATGATCGCCGGACTGTGTGTTCCTTCCAACTTTCATGTCGTCACCGGCATCCTCACTCTTCGCCATCGCGGAGCTTGTCGAACAAGTAGTCGACTACTCCTACGCCGACACACCCACCCTCCTAGCCTGTGTTTATGTCGGTCGTACCTGGGTTGTGCCAGCTCAATTCCATCTCTTTGAGACCCTCGATATCAAGTCGGAGCCCGCATGCAAGCGCCTCAACGAGGCAATCTCCACGGCTCCCTACCTTGCCTCCTACATGCGCACTCTCCGGATCCATTTCCCATACTCTGTTCCTCTTGTCTCGCTCGAGAAGCTGCAACTGCCGATGCTGCGTACACTGGTCCTCGCGAACTGCCCGAATGTCGAGGAGATGAAGCGTGCGGAGCATCTCATCACTCTGCCATCTGTAAAATTGCTTCGCATGTGGTCCTCTCCGTCGACTCGATGGCCACAACTTGCTCTCCTCGCACAGATGCGTCGCCGTGTGGACATTCTCCAGCTATCGTCTGCATCAGAGACGGTGGCCGACGAGGATACAGCGGTTGATGGAGGCGCGCATGATTCACTCGCACCCATCCGAGTCGCTCACCTGCACCTTACTGGGCGCGTCATTCGAAACGCCCTGAACCTCATCTCCTCGACCTCCGCAATATCCCCGCGCATTCCTCACCTCACCTTCGACTCCCCTTCTGCCAAATCCCTCGCGACCCTTCTTTCCTCCATCGGGAGCACGCTCACCGGACTTTCCGTCTCCGTCAGTCTGCTCCTGGGCGCCGTAGTGGTCGAACCAATCGTCTTGCTCAGGATCACTAAGAACGATCAGGGCTCGGAGCATATCCCCGAGGCCGAACCTTTGCAGCAGAGAAAGTGGCTTGCTTTTCCAAGTAAGTGCCTCCCAGCTCTGCGATATCTGCGGTTCTACGACGTCGCCGTTTCAAACGAGTGCGGACTGGAGAGTGATGCTCTCGAGTTTGTAAACGCTGCGTTAGAGCAAATGTCACAGCCAGCGTTTTTCCAAGAACTCGTCCGAGATGACCCGTTCCTAGGAGAGCAGTCTACCGGTCGGCCGGCGCGTAATAACACGTCTGGTCGCGGTCGCGGCCGTGGTGGTGGAAAAAAGCCTACCGTCGTTGACGCTACTCCTCCCATCAAACTCGAGGACCTCACAATCCACATCTCTCTCCGCCCATATCCTCGCGATTGCAATACGCGGGGCTCAGACTTCCCATCGAACCAGCGCCGAACACCCCCTCGAGCTGGCGCTCTATCGACAAGGCGCTCCAGCAGCTGGCAAATGGTGCAATACCCTCCGTGCCTTATCGTCTCGCCTGCGTTCGGGTGGATCGGGATGAGCGCGCGGTGATTGACGGGCAGCCTACACGCCTTATTGAGGGAGGGAGAGCGGTACGGCCGACGGAAACCGAGCGGGAGAAGATCAGAGCGTATTTGCCGCGCGTGGATGAGCTGGGGTTGATTCAATTTTGATTCCGAGTTGGGCGTCGTAGGCAGATCCCCCTTTCCTACTTCTTACTGGGCCGTTCCAGATTGCCTTTAATCTCAATCTTAATCTTACTCACTGTAACTTATTAGTATGTAGCACTCTCGTACAGCCTAGTATTTCACACGCGTTCAACCTCACCTCCGAGTCCGCGTCCCGACGCATTAATGTAAGCGCCTCGGCCCCGTCTCCAGATCTTCTCTCACAGACACACATTCCAGACACGCTGCGCCGCAGCCTGCGCGTGTCCCCCATTCGCTGATTTATTATCTTCCTTCCTTCAAGTTCTTTTCCTACTGTCGCATTTCGACGCACTTCAGCTGCTCATTCCGCCTCTCTCCCTCACACTTTCCATCCAGAACCCACAGCTATCTCTTGCGTCAAGTTGTCCTTACCAACAACACAGCCTCCCGTTACACATTCAATCCGAATCAATCGTGTTCGCCAATCACTCGTCAGCCAAATATAAAACCTCCTCTTCTTTATCCCTTCATCTCTGCTTGGCTTGTTTTGTCCCGGTTCTCTCTGTTCTTCTCGACGATGCACAGCTTGGTTGCGTATGCTCTGCTCCCCTTGCTTCTTCTTTCGTCCACTTCGGATGCTCTCAAGATTCGCATTGCCCGTCCACCCAAGAGCACCGGCGGTCGGTCGACTGTTCGGCCGCCCAAGACTGTCTCGGGCAGTAATCTCATGAACAAGAATAACGAACTGGTGCGTTCCGCCTGTTCTCCTTTCACTCGCGAACTGGCATTCTTACCACCTGGTTGCTAGTATACAGCAAACATCACAGTTGATGGACAAGGTAAGTCATCGACGCATACCGCGTCTAGTATCCATGTGCTCATGTTATCGCAGTCGTCAATGTAGCGATTGATACGGCCAGCACTGACTTGTGGTGCGTGAACTCCCGGATCACCGACTGGACGTGTCTAATAGCGCCGAAGGGTGCCTCCTGGGGGCCTCCCATCGTTCAACGACACGAAAGTGCGTGTGCTCTTCCGAGTCTCCCTGTCGCGTCTCACATTCGACCAGCTCAACGCGACTGTCCGATACGGAGACGGATCCGACTACGTAACTGGAAATATTGGAGTGGGGGAATTCAAAATGGGTGAATACACAATCCCATTCCAAGGTGTGCCTGGTGGTACTTTTCTTTTTCGCCTCCAGAAATTTACCGTTGGTTTTCCCAGCCTTCCTTAACGTGCAAGACGCTGCCTGGCCTGAAGATGCGGATTTCGCCGATGATAGGTATGGTCTTCTCGGCCTGGGGTTTAATCAGCAAAGCGTGGTCAATACCGTTGTCCAGGCATGGTTCCCCGGCCAAAACTGGGGTCAGTCAGTCCTCCAAAATATCTTTGACCAAGCGCCATCCTCAAGTAATTTCATCGGAATCGCTCTATCACGCACGGGTGACCAGGAAGAGACGGCAGATGCGTCGCTCACCATCGGGGAGTACGACACTGCGTACGCGTCCGTTGCGACTGCACCCAAGGTTCCGCAAAATCCGGTTGGCTCTAGCGGCTGGAGGGTGACACTCGACGGGCTCTCGATTAACGGGAAGAAGATCAACTGGCCGTCGACGATGGCCCAGGCCCCCGCCGGCAAGAACATCGTCCATCTCGACACTGGTACGACCAACATCATGATGCCCGTTGAGCAGGTCGCCGCCATATACTCTGCTATCCCTGGCGCGGTCCTCTCTCCCGACTCATCCATTCCCATGATAAAGTTCTCGGAGAGTAAGGATGTTTTCGTCGTGCCTTGCAACGCAAAGCCAAACGTGGTTGCTTCGTTCGGTGGACAGGACTTTCCTATCCACCCACTCGACGTTACGGACATGGAGGTTGTAACCTCCCCCGACGGGACAACCAACTACACTGTCTGCGTTGGCGCCTTCACCAGCGTCGGATCCATTGTTGCCGGCGAATCAGACGCCCTCTTCGGCGACTCCTTTTTGCGGAATGGTGCGCTCCCTTTCTCTCGTTCATCCTGATTCTAAAAACGTTAGTATACTCCGTATTCAACTTCGGCACCCGCGGAGGGAAGACTGAGACGCCTTTCGTGCAGCTCCTCTCCCTCGCCGACAGCACCGACTCCCCGCAAGACCTCATCAACGTCCGTCTCGAGGCGATGAAGAACATGCCCCCAGAAATCAAGCCCCTTGACATTGTGAGGATCTTCAATGGCACATTGGCGCCGTATGGTGGCGCACCCAGCACCGGTGGGAGTGGGAGCGGTAGCAGTGGAAGTGGAAGTGGGTCCAGCTCCGACGCTACAACCCTCTCAGCCTCGTTATCACTCGCAGGAGCGGTTTTGCTTCTGTCTTTCCTGTCATAAATATGATATTATTGGCTCTCGCAAATCCTCCTGTACTCAACACTCCGCACACTCAGACTAGTACGATCTGTTTTGGTACGCGCCACCCCTCACCCGTACCCACCGAGCCAAGACAGCGCTCAAACGCGTCTGTATCACGCGTCGCCTTGCCACGGGATCGCGTCGCTGTTAGTCATCTGTGACATTCTCTCTTGATATCTAACCACGATGGCCTGTGCTTCATGCGCATTCAACCCATCGCTCCTCCCTCCAACTGCCACCCAACTCGAAGCGCTTCAATCCATCCTCCGTGCCAATTCCACTCCTCCTCCGGCCACCGAGGCGCATTTCCGCCATGTCGTCGAGAGTGGCCCCGCCAGTCTTGCTCAATACGACCAGCAGATTGAAGTGCTACGGGAGAAAATGGATAGACTGTCCGCGGAACGGAAGCTGCTCGCCACGTACATCGACGCAAGTCGCAGTCTCCTCACCTCGTATATCCGACGGCTACCTACCGAGCTGCTGGCGGACATCATCGAGATGTGCGCCCGCCAGTCGCCCGAGAAATACGAGCTCTGCGACGAGAATACGGCAGAATCAGAGCTTCACCGTCTAGCCAAGAGCCATTTGTTGCATCTCAGCAAGGTCAGTCCTGTATCTATTTCTATGCACATGCGCTGAGATGCTTCCATTGACAGGTTTGTGCGCGCTGGCATGCCATCATCATGAATACTCCTCGCTTCTGGTCAACCATTGCTATCGATGCAGCATCCTGGACGACGTCTGTCGCTGGTCGGAACCTTGATCTTCTCCAAGTTGTCTTGTTGCGGAGCGGGACATATCCGCTTGACCTCGAGATCGCAGCAGCCACAGTCTTCTCGGGAGACATTAGCTCGCGCATTCTCGAAGTGCTCGCAGATCATTCGCCCAGATGGCGGAGGGCATTGTTCATCATTGACACCGGTGCCGAGGAGGCATTAGCGAGCGTCCAAGGCCGGCTGCCGCTATTGGAGACACTCGAGTTCCAAGCATGGAGTCACGGTTCTCTCAACTTGAGGGTGTTCTACGATGCTCCACGATTGCGCGAGTTCAGCTTTTCCGGAGATGCGAGGAGTCTTCCCGAGCTGACCTGGAGCCAGCTCGATTTCTTTCGATTCTGCATGCAGATTACTCGGAGAGGCACAGTTGCCGATAATCAGCTCGACATTGGACGTATGTTGGATCGCCTCACACTTGTCAACCTCAGCAAATTCATCATGCATCCTCGATTTCCGACGCACTATCCGGTTTAGAATCAGGCCGCTTTCTCCGCACTGGCGGCCCGCTCGGCCTTTGCAGCTTCCCTAACGTTGCTGAGCATTATTGCCATCATATCCGACGCAGAGCTGCTTACTGCACTCCGGGAACTTCCCAATCTCGAGTGTTTGGTAGCGGCGGATTTGCCAGACTCTACTCCAATCTCAGACAGCCTTCTCTTGGGCTTAGCAGCTGTCGACGATCTCAGCCAACGGCTCGCGCTCACCCCAAAGCTTGGTGAATTGCAGTTCGCCAGCTCCCTAGCTTTCACCGACGCGTCCATGACTCGAATGGTCGATGCCCGCGCCGTTCGTTCCACCTCACAGGACCGCTTCACAATCTCCCTCTTCTGCACGGAAACCGCTAATCGAACTCTGGGGCAACAACTGAAGAAGAGAATATCCCAGCTTGAAGAATACGATGTCCTCGAATTCTATCTGTCTTCGTGCGCTGAATCTCCATGGCACGTGCAGATGGGTATAGAGTAGATGCTCCGAGTCCGCGAAAGCGTCGAAAGGAACCTTAAGCGCTACGTTATATTTCGGGAACTCGGGGATAGAAAAAAAAAACTCAGGGATGGTCGGTATCGGTAGCCGCGCGTGAGGGGGAAAGTTACTGTCTGAATGCAGATATTCAATGCATATTTTTGTCTCTTGCAATGCGCTCAACACTCAGACTAGCACGATATGTTCTGGTACTGTAGTAATCCGACCGTAAGTTCGAGTTTAGCGTTACACGCGAAAAAAGACCTTGGGAACATTTGCCTAAAATCAAAGGACAATTTTTCGGCCTCCGATTTGGGCACGACAAAAAAAACACTGAACTTACGGTCGGATTACTGGAGTACGCGCCACCTCTACCCACGGAGCCAAGAAGCGCTCGGACGCGTCTGTATCACGTGTCGCCTTTGCCACGGGATCGCGTCGGCGTTACATCTGTGACATCATCTCCTGATATCTAACCACGATGACCTGTGCTTCATGCGCGTTCAGCCCATCGCCCCTGCTCCCATCTGCCACCCAACTCGAAGCGCTTCATTCCCTCCTTCGTCTCAACTGCATTCCTCCCCCCCGCCACCGAAGCGCATTTGCGCCATGTGGTCGAGAGGGGCCCCGCCAGTCTTGCTCAATATGACGAGCAGATTGAAGCCCTACGGGATAAAATGGACAGACTGTCCGCAGACCGGAAGCTGCTCGCGACGTATATCGACGCAAGTGGCAGTATCCTCACCTCATATATCCGTCGGCTTCCTACAGAGCTGCTGACCCGGATTTTCGAAATGTGCCATCTGGAGCCCAGAGACGCCGCGGGTGGCAAGGAAGATCGAGAGCACGCAGAAGTACATCGCTTGGCCCAGGGAGATTTGTTGACGCTAAGCAAGGCAAGGCTGGTTAGCCCCTCCGTCGTACGCTACTGACACCGTTCTTTCCAGGTTTGCTCGCGTTGGCACACGATCGTCATAGGTACTCCCCAACTATGGTCCACTGTTAGAATCAGCTTGCGACGCTGGTCTGAGTCTCAGACATCCAGAAACCTGGACCTCCTGCGATCCGCCCTGGTTCGAAGTAGGACCTACCCTTTGGAGCTTCGCGTCTCGGCACCTAGGGCCGCGAAGTCTCCGTCGCTTCTGGCGCTTAACCTTCTAGTAGAACATTCAGAACGCTGGCGGACCTTGACGTTCTCTGGTACTCTGTCCGAGACCGCCTTGACAGGTGCCAAAGGCCGACTCCCGCTCTTGGAGCTGTTGGAGCTACGCCCAAACTCCAAACCCTTCCTTTCCGACGTCTTCTGTGGTGCCCCCAGATTGCACAGCTTTGTCTTCATCGGAGGGTCCGATTCTCTTCCTCCGATGCCTTGGAATCAACTAAAGTTCTTTCGGCATCGTGGCCTAATGCAGGTGCACCTCGCTCAGCTCCCTTTGGAGAAACTCTCATCTTCCTGCGAATGCGTCATCACCGGCCCCATCCACCTCCACTCCGCTCAGCGGCATATCGAATCGCCAGTGTTTATGTTCCAATTGGGCCTCGTCGCAAGGGATCGTGAAGCCCTGGGACACGTCCTCAACTCGCTCACCTTTCCCAACCTCATCGAGTTCTATCTCCATCCACGGCCCCACGAGGTCATAGACCACCTGATCTGGAATCCGACCGCGTTTTCTGCGTTGGCCACTCGTTCGTCTTTCGGAAATCGCCTCCGTCGCCTCAGCATCATTGCAGTCATATCTGATTCAGAGCTGCTCGCGGCACTTCGAGACCTACCAAACCTGCGGCATTTGCTAATCGCCGATATTCCGTCTTCCTCTGCGGTAGTCACAGACCACCTACTGCTAGAGCTCGCGACGGTCGACGATCAACGTCGCCCGCTACTCGTTCCGGCGTTAAAGAAAATAGACTTTGCCAGCGGCCTACAGTTCACGGACGACGCTCTTTGGACATTATTAGATATTCGCGGCAGGGATGCAGAATGTTACTTGGATATCTCATTCTGGCTAATGCAGGCGGCCAGACGTAGCCTGGGCGAGGAGCTCGTGGAGAAGATATCCGACTTGGAAGACAAAGGAGGCCTGCATTTCATAATCATTCCGTGTTGCGAATCTTGGTGGCATGTCGCACGTGGGATACAGTAGAAGTAGAACCCTTTTTTGTACTGGTACTATAGTAGGATCTATTATCAGCGTAGCGCTTGACCCAAAATCTTTTTCCGAGTGGGAATACATGCTGCCCGTGCGGATGGATCCTGCTTTGACGGCAACATTCACAATAGGATGTCGCAGAGGGTGGTGGGACGTCAACCTGCCCCAATAGCTAGTTTACGCGTCAATTTATCGACCTTGTTTTCCACCTCGTGACCGTTCCCGCATCGAGAAACTGCCAAACTGGGACGTGTCACGGCTGTGACCCTCCTGCCTTCTTCCTCCATCTTCCTCCTCGCCCTACGCTCTTTCTGCTCCGCCATGGCGACCAACGCCCCAACCTACTCCGTCCATGAGCTCCTCAAGACCGCGCAAACCGCTATCGACGACGAATCACAGCGCAAGCCATTCGGGCAACACATCTGGCGCTTCCCGACCCTAGACGCCGCCTTCTGGGCCACTCGCTCCGACATCAAGTCCCTCGAAGCCTTCAAGAAACTCGGACTCTCCATGAGCGAACACATGCTGGCGGAGCTGCTCGAGGACCTCGAGATATACCACCCCGTCGAGCGAGAGGTGCGTCAGCTTTGCCGTACTTACCATTTACTGAGCTCGCCATTGTAGATACTGAGCCAAGTGCTCTCCTCGCCGTCTACTATCAAGTTGACCCTTCTCGCCGCAAACAACGATCCAGAGGCGCTCCATCCCTGGCCTCAAGACGCAGGTCCCGAACCGGGTATTCTCGCCAGCTGGGCCATCTTCGTCGGCGCCAACATCTCTACTTCTTCCGGCAACAAAGGATACATCCGCTTCAGGCCTTATTTCGACCGCGCCTTTACATCTTTAGCTCGAGCTGCCTCGCGTGCTGTTCGTCCAGTGTGAGTGCATTGTCGAGCACCTGTTTCGGCTCTGATACTCGATATCCTGTCCCAGTATCCTCAACGCTCTGAAGAAGCAGCGCGTCCGCAAAGTCGCCCATTCTCAGCCTACAACCGTCCGTATACCCTTTGGCGGTGAGTGTGCTCTTCCATTCCCCATCCTTGCTCATGCCTCGCAGATATCTCCAACTCCGTCCGCTCGCCTATATCCACATCCAAGGTCGCCCACCATGCGTATGACGGTCAGTGATACAGCCACTGCATTGGAATGCCCCTCATATACTTGTGCAGCTATCTCAAAGCAACAAGCTACTCCATCGACACCAGCCCCGCACGCGATTGTGCCGCCTCTCGTATTTTCAAGCAACTCCTCCATGAGTAGCTCTCCCTTGACACTTGGTTCCGCGTCTGCTCTCGCTTTACCAACCCCGACACCCTCTCAGCACCGCCTTGGTACGCTTCGACTGTGCTTGGTGGTTATGTCTAACGTTCTGCAGGTGTCTTTGCATGTGCATTGCCCAGCGTCCCGCTCCCGCCATCCCACAGCGTGTTTCCATTGCCTCCTACACCTTCGCCTCCCCATGCTGCCACGAAACAACGGATGACTTTGCGCGACCGCATAGGTCCTCGTGTTAGCGGAGCCAACCAGACGCCCCTCGGCCAGCGTCGCCAGGTCAATAACGACGAGGTCTGTTGCTTCACTTTTTCAAAGGTACATCTGATTTTGCCGTTAGAACTCGCCCAACGACCAGGAATCTGCCCCTCGTCCTGCGAAACGTCACCGGACGGACACCAAACCAACACCAGCCAACGAGAAGGAACTCGTTCTGGTACCGTCGGAGGCTGCATCGGTGCCAGTGACTATTGAGCCTTACTCTGGACCATTCTTCCGACTTCCATTCAAATCGTTTGGCCCGTCGTCGAAGCAACAACAAACGGCCCTCGCGGACAAGTACCGCAACATGCCCCCGATGCACGTCGACCTGCCTGGGGACTTTGCGAGCGTGGAGGCGATCACTGCGGCGTTCCAGTTTCGCGTTGTCCAGTCGGTAGAGCACAGAATCAGCTTTGAGTATGGGAGTGTCAAGTCGGGGCGCTCGTGGGCTTGAGTAATGGACAGATTATACCTACGATGACGATGTGATATGGACAGTAGCAGTAGACAGCCTATAGCGTTAGATGTATGTAGCCCACTATTCGAATTCCGCCACTGCACGTGATTTCCCTTTTGGGCAACGAGCGTAACACCGGCCGGAGTGACGCCGCAGGTAACAGCGAAGGCCGGACCAAACAATCAACAAACAAACAACACTCCTTTCTTCCCTCTTCCACACCGCTGCCCACGCAGCCCACCTACGACATCGACGACTTCCCAAGTACCGTCCGTTGTCCCACTGCAAGCCATAGACCAAGCTCTGGCTGAGACACTGCAACAACGTCACGAAAGGGCGCTTCCAGCGGCCCTACCTTGCAGTACGTCGCAGTGGTACATGCACCCCCAATGCTAACAGCTTAGTGTGAAAAAGACTGTATCATACACACCTTCCCCGCTGGCATTGTCCCACAAGACCGCCTGACGAAACACTTGCCAAGCCCGCTCGTTCAGCGCCCTCTCCCTCCTCTCCAGCTCCCAGCCAAGACCATCGCTGCCATGGACCGCCTCTCTCACCAACGTTCCCTGGCTTGCTGGCACTCCCTCCTCCGCCTCGACCCTAGCGCTCACACCTGCTTCCTCCATTCCCGCGTCGCTACAATGCATTATATATTCCACCCACACACTACATTGTACCATGTTCTTTTCCTACAATCTTTTCTTTTCCTCCCATGCATTTGTAACTCGTAGAGTTGTTGTATATAGAGTATGAACAAGCAGCTCGTCGTCATGCCAGTGATCAGAGCAAAAAGCTGAATAGATCGTGCTTAGTGCTCTCTTCTTGCCATGAACAATCACCATGTGCACGGCGCCCGGCCACTTATCGCTCTACAATGCACCTCCTGCACAGACACATGGGTGGGAATGTGGATGGCGGCGCAGACGCAGACATGGCAATGCGCGAAGATGACAATTTAAGGAATACTATTTTTTTCTTTCGATTTTATGGATGGTATACTGTTGTTAAGTATTCTAGGCCATTTACGGCGGTACAGAAGCCATAGCGAGCTTAGAATCGCTGCCTCCGGCGACGATGTGACGCATCGCCCAAAGCGGAAATCACGTGCGGTGGCGGATTTCAGGCAACTTATGTAGCCTTGTATGTAGCGGAATAGACTTCCAATTTCGGAGTGGGTGTTTCTTCTTGCCCTGATCTCTATACACTCATTCTCATACGATGACGACCACGTTCTTTCCCGTGCCCTCGTCGACCTTGTTCAGCGTGCGGTCCTCTACGAACCGCGCCTAGTTGCTTCAAGACCTTGGACGGACGAGCTGACCTTGGAGTCTATCGAGCGCGAGGTGCGTCCAGCGTCCAGTCTTTTCGTCAATTGCGGTACCGCTGAAACGCATCGGAAGCTGCCCATTCGTGCCCCACGACCCAGATCTTCCTCTCGAGGCGGAATGACTTGAACTCGAAGATGCGTCTACACTCCAGCCGTGGGCAGCAAACGCCCTTCGGAGGCCGATTCTCGTTGGCGCCCACCTCTGTGGCTCAGGCTGTCGACTGCGAATCACCGCTGCAGCGTCGTCTTGCAATTGAGGCTGCAGTGTGCACTTTTCGGCTGGCGGGTATCCGAGTCGTCTACTTGACTACTCGGCGCCGACGATCCACAGAATCGGATGCTCCAACGAATAGTCTCGACGACGGCCATATTCAAGCTTTGCCTCCCTTACAAGGTTCGTGTATCTGAGTATCTCAGCCGACCCGGGCCACCTACTGACACGTTTTTTAGATTCGGTCGGACTCTCGTACATATCGCCCGGGAAGGAAAAAGAAGCCCTCTGCGCACAGGCCAGCCCGACTTGTCGCCCAGCGCTATTTGCACTATCGTCGCCCCATCGCGGGTCCTTTCTCCGTAACCGGCGTAGGCCGCTCCAGCACGCACGGCTCGGCATTCGATGGTCCCTGGTCTCTCTCCAGAAGGAGCAGGGACCGCCCAATTTGTGGTTTGCAGGAACCATGGCACTTGGTTCTCGATGGGAAACGAGACAGACTCTCGGATGTCGCAGGGACATAATATGTAGAGACTGGAGCCGATGTAGCAACAGTCCGACCATGTACCATTACTATTGCTGCGGAGAATGTACCTAGATGCTCTTGACACGAAGTGCATGGACGGAATTGGGACGACGGATGAAGCAAGGAGTGACCACGTCCAAGGCTAGTGATAAAAGTAGATGCGAACCCAGGGTATATATCTCTGCGCAGAACGATGTCGCAATGAATATGTACGTGAGGTGGGCTCCATGAACGGCGTCTGAATCCGGCCCCAGCATAGCTCGTCGCTTGGGGAGACGGCGACAAGCAGTGTCTGGTGGAGGGTATGAGCTAGGCGTACTAAAGGAACGGACGAATTGATGCTCACCATGCCGAGTACGCGTTATGTCGATTGACGACCATACAGACGCAATCTAAACGAAATTCAGTCTGGGGTGGGCGACGAGCGAGGAGGGACTAACCAGTAGCTAGGCGCGAAGACAGAGACGTTGTCCGTGGGGCTAGCTCTCCTGGTCCCTGTGAAGAGCAGTCAGCATGGCACTGACAAACAGACAAGCAGGGAAAGTGGAAGAGGTCAGAGGGTGTTAACATCTCGACATGGTGGTTAAGACAGGGATAACTGAAAGAGTATGCTTCTCAGCGTGTAGGGGGTACGTGGTCCGTGAGGAAGGGAGGAGAAGACTTACGACGTCGCCGAGTGCATCCAGCTAAATGCGGGAGGCTTATGTAGACAGACAGGTCTGGATTGTGCGGTTAGCTTGCTGCTGGTAGCCTAGGCGTAAGGACAGGCGGGCGTACCCGGTATAGTTCTGCGGGCCGTTGACGATGCCAGTCATTCTGTGGGGTTATGGTCATCTACGGAGGTGGTCAGTTCCCATATGTTATGAGATAAGGCCAGGAGCATTTACCGTGAGGCGGGCAAGTTTCAATTTGCACGGCGTGGTGGTCGGGAGAAAATTTTCAAGCGCGTGACCATCAAATGTCAAACATCAGTTACCGGCACTTTACCGGCTCGCTAGCCGATAGCCGGTGCCGACCACTTCTGCCGACAACGGTCAACCTCAACGATTGAAACAAGTGTACTAGCCTGTTTAGCCTCTCATCCTCGAAAGCCACCGGAACCCTCTATCGCCTTGACATGAGAATGCATCACTAGCGTCTCCACAGAAGTGGCACAGCGGCCATGCACCAAACGCGTGTTCGAGTGTGGGCTTGCGTAGAGCTTCCGCAGTCCCTTCTCCTTCCCGCTCCTCCACCTTCCGCTGGAAAACCCGCCTCAAGATGCTCTCTCCGCAACGACTCGGTCGTTTTCGCATACCTGGAGGTAGCTTGGATCTTGATTCTGAATCTGACGGCGTATCTGACTCGAGCCAAGGTAAATGCATATGCATATCCTGCACCATTATCATATATATGAACGGATTTAGCTGTTCTGAGCCCAATCTCGTCGACTACGGAGACACCTGTTGAAGTCCAATCCGTACGTGGCATGTTTCGCTGCTTCGCTCTTGTTCTAATAGCTCTCGACGTGTACAGATAGCGCATCTCGACTCAAAAGACCTCGCACGGTTCATCTCCTGGGTCGCGCATCCACTAGCACCAAGGACGGCCGAATTCACCCAAGCATTGAATATTTCTGGAAATGCTCTTCGCACTTTCGATTACTCCGCTCTGTCTGTGTACGTATTCGTTCTTGGTGACTTACATAACTTATATGAACACCGACTATATAGTCTCGCGGCCCATGACACCGCTATGGCGCAAGAGCTTGCCCGTATTCAGCTGGGGCTGTTACCCCGCGAGCCAATTCGCGAGGTCGCCTCCGACGCCGCTGTCGTCGCCCCCGCTGCGGAGGCCCGGCCAGAACAAGAAAACCAGCCGCTGGACGACCACACCTCATCGTCCCCTGCAGTGGTCCCTCCCCTCGACAATTCGCCGCCTATCGACACACCTCTCATACAACAACAACAGTCTGAATCCACATCGGTCATCTCTTCCGACGTTCCTCATCCTCCAACCAACGCCGATGCGCCGCCCATTGTCGCGGAAAATACCCACGCACACGAAAAGAACCACACACTGGCACGACCAATCCTCAAACTCCGCACTAACGCCGATCGCGGAGACGGAGGCGACGAACCCCCTCCCATCGCTGTTAAAAGGAGCGAAGACGACCCCAAGCCTGAGGAAGCACCTTCTTCACCCTCAGCGCTCGAGCCGGTACACTCCCCTTCGACCGTGCTCCCGGATTCGTTCTGGGCGAATTTCGACTCGGATGCTCGCACGGACGTCAATGCGCAAGGGCTGATTCCCAATGTACCTCCCGCGGACGAATCCGACCAGGCCAACACTCTGGACGATTCCTCCGGCGGCGACGTACTACCACCGCTCGACGAGTCTTCGAGCATCAGTCAAAATGAACAACAAGTTCCCGCTGCTGCGGCGCCAGCGCTAGTCGAAGCGGCAGCTGACCCTCCGAGTCGTCTCTCAAGTTCCGCGCCCCAACCTGTTCATCAAGATGCAGACCGCTCAGACCGTCCCGACTCCGATTCCACGCCTGCCAATGATAGTGTCGAGCCATTCAAACCAGATCTTGACGCTGGCTTGTCGTCCGAGTCGCAGGCGTTGTCACCGAACGCGGCCGCGTTTATGCTTTTCCTTGCAGGTCTGGGACAGGCGCCAGGGGGATCAGCAGCTGACTCGGACGTTAACACTGGCAACGCTTCCAATACCGGTGTTCTCGGCGACGGCTCTTTGGACCCCAATAGCTCCGTCTCTCGATACTGCTCAGGTTGGAGCTGGCGCTACTGAGAGTCATCCTCCCGCGCAAGACCCGGGTGGCACCTCTGTGAACACGGAGGAAGATGACCCACCGAAGACGCAAACGGACACGGATCTCCGGGTCATTTCCGAGCCGGCGAAGCCTGAAATATCCAGCCATGACGACACTCTGCTCGACTCCCAATCTGCAATCGCGATTGTCCCCGACGCGCTTCCGTCCTCGCCTTCGTTGAATGTCCCTTTGCTGGATCTCGATGAACCACTCAGCACCAGTAGTGGTCGTTCTACTCGGTCTCTCGATGACAGCATCATCCTGCCAGAGACGCCAGCGCCCGCGTCCGCATCTCCGACGGCTTCCCGTCCTCCAATCCTAGAACTCCAACTCAATCCGTTGCTTGACTTTGATCTACTCCGACTACCGCCGTTGCCGTTCTCTTTGGGGACCAACTCGGAATTTCCGGAACTCGACTCACGCGCTGGCAAACTTGGACATGCGCCTGCTGTTTTCTCTGATAGTTCGCCGACGATGCTGTTCAAGGAGTTTGACTCTGAAGTCGCACAGGGCGAGCAGTCGTTGGCAGGTACCGAGCTGACGGGCGTAGAAGCCGACGGATCGGGCGAAGAGAAGCCTGTCGCTGAAATAGCTCTGTCCGCGCCATCGGCGCTCTCGGGAACGCAGCAAGCCAATGCAAAGCTGGATTCTTATTCAACCCATGCTCCCGAAAACCAAGAGCTACGCGAAG